>JADRCD010208108.1:50240-72152 GCA_019843815.1 Montemys delectorum | reverse complement strand
ACACACACACACACACACACACACACACACACACACACACACACACAGAGCTACCTGTCAGGCATCTTGGGTCTGGGTCCCCTGGAGGAATAGACAAGTTACCTGTAAATGCAGATGAGCCAGAATATGCTCACTGCATGACTGATGTTGTGGCAAATGCATTCTGTAGCTGCGGGCGGTGCAGGAGTGAATAATTATGTCCCTGACTTCACTTAGAAATCAGAGGAAAGGGAGATTTCATATAAGCATCTAAACAGATTTCCTTCCAATAGGGTGACAGAGAAAAAGGGGCAAGTACTAATTACATTTATATTTCTATTTTTAAAGGTAAGCAGAAGGAAGAATGATTGTGCTTTCTCCAGGACTCACAGCTTGCCTTCATTCATTCATTTACTTACTTACTCACTCATGCATTCATTCATTTCCTCAGTGAAAATGGAAAGCAAAATGAAAATTGCAGAAAATCTAGAAAAGAGAAACATTACTTGTCAGCACATCTGAGATCTGATAAAGATACATCCATAGGAAGATTCACAGTCTTTTACTTTTCATAAGAAATTAATTACTAAGCACTCACATGTAGCTGATGAACAAAATACATAGGATATATGAGGAATGAATCCACATGGGAAACTTAACAATGGCAGAAGAAATGGATAAATTAGAAGAAAAGAGGAAAAAACTGGAAGTCCAGTCCATCTGGCTATACGAGGCGGTCTTTGGCCTCTGGTCTCTCCCTAGAAGGGCACTTTCCTTCTCAGGACAACCTCTGAGGTGGACAGATATCTGTAGCCAGTGCTATCTCACCTGGGAAGCAGAAGAATGTTCTAGGCATCACTCTTAAGATGGAATGATTTCTGTGAACAGATGAATTGGCAATGAATTGGTTTCTGGAGGACAGATATTGTGACCAAAGCTAAGTGGGTTAAAATTCAGATATTCCCAAGATACTCTTTGGACATGTATTTATGATTTTGTCTGTTTGTTCTGTTTTGTTTTGTTTTGTTTTTGTTTTTGTTTTTCTTCAAAACAGAGTCTTTCTATATAGGCCTGGCTGTCCTGGAACTCAATCTGTAGATCAAGCTGGCTTCAAACTCAGAGATCCAGTTGCCTCTGCCTCCCAAGTGCTGGGATCAAAGGCATGAGCCACCACTACATGTTTCTAAGAAAGCATCCTGTTAGTGTTTTAAGGGAGATAGGCCGTATACCAAGCTAGGATGTATCCCTGCCCCTCTCCCTCAGGACTTCACAGAGACAAGGGGCTAAATTGTCGATGTATTAGCAATGTGGAATCACTTCCAAGCTAGCCAGAGCTGTCTTCCTTGCCCTGACAAAGATGAAAGATTTGGAGGTACACACAGCCCAGGAGATTTCCTTTGTTGTGTTGCCAAAGAGAACTGTGCAGGCAGTAAGTAGGTCAGCATTCTCAACAGCACTCCCAACTCTGTGTGTAATCATGAAAACTCAGAGGCAGGGCCCCAGCAATAAGGTACTTGAATTATAGCTTATCTACTCGTTGAATTCCCGTCAGGGTGATCTAGGTTTTCAGGGCTATGAGAGGCGGCTGCTCACGGTTGTTGTCTACGCAGGGTTCTGACCTCATGAGCTTCACTCCCCACTAATGCAATCTACAAAGGTGCCGTCACTGCATGCTAGAGGGAAGAAGGCTGTAGGTGTAACCAAGGTCCTAATCAGCATTCTTTAAGGTAGATGGATAACCCCATTCATTCAGGAAGAAAGCCCTCCTAGACACCCCAAAATCAGAAGAGGAAGGCAGGAGAAGCAATGTGGAATGAGAATGGAGAAGTCTGAAGAGGGACAAGGATATTCCTTAGGTAGTTGGCCACCAGCTGGGGCCACCAGCCAGAACCTAGTTCTGTGTGGGCCCCTACAGGTGGAGAAGCTAACCTGGGGTAACTGCCAGCAGGGATGTGAGGGTCTCTACCTTATACCACAACAGCTTGCCTTGAGGGAAAATCAGCTTTTGACCCAGAGCCTCCATTAAAGGGTGGCAGCACTGACACCAGCAACGGTGATGCTCAGTGATAGCCACGTCAGGCACAGGACCCCAACACAGGACCCCAGCGTTTTCTCAGTGTTCTGTGTTAAGTTGCGAACTTGGTAGCATGTTTTGGTTGTACTTGAAAGCTAATAAAATAGTTCAGAGGAAAACAGTGTATAGCACACCTATGATCCCATCTTAATGTCACAATGCATGCCTGTCTGTATGTGCCTGCATGCACATATGAGCATCTTGGCTGTGGGATCTATGCAATGTTAGTGACATGGGCACACTCTACTGCAGACAATGTCCCTGTGCTAGGCTTTTGCCATGAGTGTAACTGATTTTACAGTTTAAACAACTGATTTAATAGTTCATTTGATTAGCTGTCCGATGTTTTCTAAAGCTGGCCTTGACACTGCCCAGAGGGCTCACACTCTCATGACCTTGGGTTTCCCATAGACATCCCTTCTGGAGAATTTCTCGCTGTGACTAACATACAGGATAGATTTCTTAGGCTGTTCTTTCGGACTGTCCCCATGTGACACAATAGTGGGTTAGAAAAATGACATGTGTTGATGGACCCTAGGTTTGAAGTATGTATTACACTCTTGGGTTGGAATTGTTAGAGACGCGGTAGCTATGCTCAGGGCTGGGGCTCTATTATTTTAAAAATGTTTTAATTACATTTATTTATTTGTTTATTTTCATGTGTGTGTATGCCAGCAGATGAATGGATAATGAAAACGATGTACATATAAACAATGGACTTCAACAAGGACCTATGTAAGTTATGAAATCTTGCTTAGCTGTTAAAAACAAACTTAGGAAAATTTCCAGAAAATGGATGGAGTTGGAAATCACCATCTTTAACAGAGGTGACCCTGACCCCACAGGCCAATCTTGAGTGTTTTCTCTCACTTTTAAGATGTCATGTTTGAATCTTCAGATGTGCTTGTGAGCTGGAATACTCCTAGAGAACAGGAAACTAGTGAGGCACCATGTGGGGGATCTTAAGGAAGAGAAGACAGAACACAGATAGGAAAGGAAAATAAGGGAACAAAGGATGAAAAGGAGGGGGGCGGGGAGGATAGAAGCGGGAGTACAGGGAGAGACAGTTAACCGAAGCCCCGCAGACCAAATCATTGAAAATCAATACTGCAGAGGCTTCTGTCTACATATGCACACATATGTGCGTCCATAGAAACAAGAGACTGAGCAGACTCACCCTATAACAACGTTCCTACTAGATATCATAGCGACACAAATAGACAGCCCTGCATGAGCAGTGGATTACACCTCTCCAAGCTGATGACCAGCGAGGCTCCATGGACACTCGAGGCACTCTAGGCTAGTGCCACTGCTCTTGCTTACCCTCTAGGACTTGATAGTAAGACCTTATGGTTGAAGGCACCACTGGCTTGAGTTTCAGAACATGAGGAGATCAAGCCAGTGCCTACCCCGTGGCTTCAACATTACTGGCTACCCCTCGTGGTTTTGTAAAGTGCTGTAGATGCTACCAGAGGAGAAAAGGAAACGAGGATCTAACAGTGATCCCGATAAGCTATAACAATGACTGGCCTGGCCATACGTGGCCACGGGTATAATACTGGCATGGATATCATAAAGGTAACCAATTACTTTCTGATTGGATTCAAGACCCGATTTATAAGATGACAAGTATGCCATTATCAGGCCAACAACTTGTGACAGACACGTCATAGGCACGAGGGAGACTAACTAATGGCTATAGTATTAATCAGCTTCTAACATCTTATTGTTATACCCTTAGAGTAATTCAGCTCTCAGACCTCATCAGAAAAGCTTTTGTTCTTTAAAAGGAATGGTAGTTGACACAGCTGAGGGCAGAGACCCACAGCAGATCAAGGTGCAGAGAATGAGACTACGGAATGCCCAACACTATCTATCTATATGATTATATCTATCTATCTATCTATGTATCTATCTATGTATCTATCTATGTATCTATCTATCTATCTATCTAATAATATCTATATTATGCCCCTTACCCAAAGGCTCAGACATCATCGCAAAAGAGGAAGCAGACAGATGCTAACATCCAGAGGCAAAAGATTACTACAGCTAAATGATGTTTTCTGGACACAGCAGAGCAGTTGCATGTACAACTGGGTTGTAACAGCATGTACAGAACCTATGTAAGCTCATATTAAACCAACTCCCAACATGGAGTGAGGAGGTGGACATAAAGCACACCCCCCGCTGAGGAGCTGTTGGTAATTAATAGTCACTGGGAGCTGAAGAATTTTTTTTTTTTAAGGGTGTGATCTCTGGTGGTCAACCACATTCAGGTGGATGGCCACACACCTGGAGTACATGCACAGCATAAACTGGATTTAGTGGGTTTAGAATGACAAGGACGTAAAGTTGGTTGGTGTGAAAAAAGAGACTGGGTTTGGGAGGAGATATGGAGGGGTGAATAGGATCAAAATGCAGTGTGTGACATTCTCAAAGAATTGGCGCAATATTTTTAAAATGTAGTTAATGGATGAACAAGTGCATACATAATTGGGTTTCATAAGGACTAAACTGGGGCTCTTAGGCTTGGTTGTAGGCGCTTTTATATGCAAAGCCATCTTGCCAGCCCTCTTTCTTGAACCAATGTTTTGGTGCTAGGGATCAAATGCACAGCCTCACACATGATCAGGGAGTGCCACATCACTGAGCTGCATTCCATCTCCTTTTAAAACGTGTGTGTGTGTGTGTGTGTGTGTGTGTGTGTGTGTGTGTGTACATGTGAAAGGTTGAAGGATATTAGTGTATAGATGGACATACATATGGATGGGCGGGAGTATGGGAGCGTGGAGGCCAGAGGTCAGCTTCAGATGTTATTCTTCAAGTGCTGTCCATCTTGATTTATGATGTCAGATCTCTCCCAGCCTGGATTTTGCTCACTGGGCTGGGCTAGCTAGCCAATGAGCCCCAGGAACCCAATTTTCTCTGCCTCCTCCAGTGCTTGGATTATAAGTGTGTGTCTGTGCATCTAGGTCTTTTTCCCCTCCCAGCAATCAAACTCAGGTTGCTGGGATGGCAGCAAGTGCTTTTGACCTCTGAGTGATCTTAGTGACTCTCACACCTAGCTGTTTAATTATTTGGTGGGTTTTTTTTGAGGTTATAATATAGTTAAATCATTTACCCCTTTCCTTTTTTCCAAACTCCTATATAACCTTCCTTGCTCTCTTTCAAATCCATGACCTCCATTTTCATTAACTGTTACATGTGTGTGTGTGTGTGTGTGTGTGTGTGTGCGCGCGCGCGCGTGCGCGTGTGTGTAAATTCCTAAATATAACCTACTTAGTCTGTATAATATTGCTTGCCTATGTGATTCCAGGGCTGACCAGTTGGTATTGGATAACAAATTGCTGTGCTCTTCCCTGGAGAAGACTGTTGCTCCTGCTCACGGCATCCTGAGCTGCCTGCAGTTCTTTGTGTGGGCTCAGGCCTCTCCTGGGCTTCCCTCAGCTCACTCTGGCATGTGCACCGTCCCTGCCCTGTTCAGCTCATGTTTCAGCAGTAATGTTATTGAGACTTTACGGGTGTAGCATCTGACATCACTAGGAGACTCAGTCTCACAAAGAACTCCTTGACCCTTAGCTGTTATAATCCTTCTCCCCGCTCTTTCAGAATGAAGCCCGAACCTTTGGTGGGGGAGTTGTTTGTGTAAGTATCCATTGGAACTAGGCTCTACGACTCTGTATTTTGATTGGTTGTGATTTTCTTTAAAGGCCTGTCTATCACAAATAGAAATTTCCTTGACTGAGGGGCGAGGACTACATTTACAGGGTTAGACACCGGAGAAGGATCTCATGCTGAGTTGCTTTAGGTGGGTTCTGGGGCTTGAACTCAGGTCTTTGTGCTTGTATAGCAAGAACTTCACCGATTGAGCTGTTGATATGGGCTCCTGGGTTTCGAATTAAACTTTAAGAATGTCAAACTGTCAGGAGAAAGTATTAAAATAGGACTATAAGCAAGGCACCTACAAAACCTGACGTCATGTAGAAAGTGAAAGATCTGTAGGAGGACTAACGTAGCCAACTACGTCGGGGGAGTGCCCCTTACAGCCAGGGACAGGACCCCGGCAGCACAGAGGCACATCCCAAGACCCGCACTCGGGGTCACAGATTGCCAAGTGTGCCAAGTCCTGATGGCAGGGACCTGAGGACTGCAGGATGCCAAGTACTCAGCCACCTCCCAGAATGCATGTCCCTGCTGCGGTCATCATGAGCCGTCTGCCACTGGAAAGCTGGACTTAGAGATACAAACACAGACACATAGCTGGCAACAGATTCACACGGCCTGGCACTGAAATCCACCCTGGTCTCCAACAGAAATTATGACTCTGGAAGCTATCAGATAGCCATGGAAACAGTGGGAGAGGAACCTTCTACCATGGAGCATATGGCCTCCTGCTAATTGAAACATTGCCAGTTTGAGGTATGTGATGTCTGGGGAGGCATCTGCTCCCTTGACGAATTGTACAGAGTGTAAGGAGCCGACAAAGGGTGCTTTGGCTGCATACTCTTCTCCTACCCTAATGGCTGCGGTAGTCACTCTTTTTTTTTTTTTAGATAATTTCTTTATTTACATGTAAATTTTCCCTTTCCCAGGTTCCCCTCCAAAAAACAAACAAACAAACAAACAAAAACAACAAGAACAAACTTCTTTTGCTTCCCCCCTCCCCATGCCTGCCACCCCACCCTCTCCCACTTATTGGCCCTGGCACTCCCCTACACTGGGGCACAGAACCTTCACAGGGCCGAGGTCCTTTCCTCCTATAGATGATCGAATTTGCAGTCCTCTACTATACACATGCTGCCAGAACATTCAGTCCCACCCTGTATAGTCCTTGATTGGTGGTTGGGTCCCTGGGAGCTCTGAGGGTACTAGTTAGTCATTGTTGTTCGTCCTAAGGGGCTGCAAACCCTTCAGCTCCATAGAAACTTTCTCTAACTTCTTCATTGGGGACAGTGTACTCAGTTCAATGAATGGCTGTGAGCCTCTACCTCTGTATTAGTCAGGTATTGTAAGAACTTCTCAGGAGATAGCTATATGCTTGTCCATCCTTCAGTCTCTGCTCCATAGTTAATCTCTGCCACTCTTTCTGTGTGTGTTTGGTTCCCCTTTTTAAGAAGGAATGAAATGTCTACATTTTGGTCTTCCTTCTTCTTAAGTTTCTTGTGGTTTGTGGGTCATTCTTCCTATATTCCAGTGACATGTCACCTTATAGAGCCTCTAGGAATAGTTCATTTGTTAGGTCTACAAGCAGTGGTCCCTGCATGTGATCCCTAAGTCTTTGCTTTTATACATTCAGTAATATTCTGAGTAATGGATATAAGACTGCAATGATGCTGAAGATGGCCTCTGCCTTCCCTGGTATGTGGACTCATGAGAAAAGCAGAAGGTAAGCGTGCTGGCTAGCTGTAATTGCCAAGTCGACGTGACCTAGGGTTACCTCAGGAGGGTGCCTCAATTGAAGAACTGTCTAGATCATGTTTGCCTGTGGGTGCAACTATGGGGGACTGTCTTGTTTTGGTAGCTAGTGAAATGGGAAGCCCCACTCTGAAAACGGGCAGCACCACATGGGCTGGGTCCCAAGCAACAGAAGAATGAGGAGAGGTAGGTAGTCAAGCCCAAGCAGCAGGCAAGCAAATAAGGGTGCAAGGAAGCACGTGTTCACTATGCTCTTGCTTCTGGATGTAGCACGACTGGCTGCTTGAGATTTTGCCTCGACGTCCCTTAAGTGATGGGATGGTGCTTGGACCTGTAAGCCAAGGACACCCTTTCCTCTCCTTAGCTCCCTTCGTCCGGATATTTTACCATACTGCTGTAAGGAAGGAGGACCAGATGGCAGGAGGACTATCCTGAACTTGGGAGTGGAAGGGGTGAACTAGGGTCCTCTGTGTTCTTGGGAAATGGCTGATATCAGGTTTGGCAATAAGGACTCAAAGCTTTCTATCCTTTCTACTCAGAGCTCAGCAAGCTCATGGAGAACCTCCCATGAATGGTACATGATGCTGTTGCCATGTGGCTGCTTAGAAACAAAGATAGATCTATGATTCAAGCGGCAGGGTTTCTGGGAACTTCTGTGGCTGATCTAAAGAAGACTTAAAAAAAAACACACACACACACACAAGAGATAGGGTCTCAGGTATTATGACAGGCTGACTTCAAACTAGCTACATAGCTGAAGATGACCTTGAACTTCTGACCTTGCTGCCTCCACCTCCTGCGTGCTGTGGCTACAGGTGTATGCCACCATTGCCCCAGCTCATGCGATGTTGGAAATGGAATCCAAGACTTTGTGAATGGAAGCGAGCATTCTGTCAACCGAGCCACAATTCCAGCTCCAGAAAGAGGTCTTGAGAGCCCAAATGTGCACTGGAGACCCATACCAGGAAATGCAGGAAAGTCACGGCTGTTGGAAGAATTAAATCTTAGCATCTTAAAACAAAAAGGACAGAAATCACCAAATAAGCTTAAAGAGAAAACCTGCCCCGGGGATAAAAGCAGAAATGAGCATGTTATAAACGTGAGAGACGTGAAGTGGTCCAATTCACCATGAGAACTCAGAAAGATAATGGAAAGGAGTAAGGCCCAGGGACCTGCTAAATCCCTCAGAGAGACCGCCACTCCACCTCACAGGGCAGAGCCTGACCAATAAGGAGTCTTTGCAAGGCCGGTGTTCAATCTGGGATGAAACCCTGAGGTGTTCCTGGCAGTTCTTCCTGAGTTGATTCTCAGTTTCTGTGTTTTATTTTGTTTTAGAAAGTCTTCATTTACTTTAATTTATAGAAAGTATTTTTTCTGGGTCTAGGACGGAGTATGGCTAGTAGACTTTTTTCTTTTAAACATGCTAAAGCTTTCTCTTTCATGTCTCTTGCCTTGAACAGACTTTGATAGAGTGCTTGCTGTAATCTTTGCTTCTCTGTGTTCAATGTGGCGGTTGTTTTACTCTGTATCTTTTGGTTTTGATACAATGTGAAGTGCATAGCTGTGCCAGGTTTTGTACTGGCTTTGGTGGCCATTTTAGATTCTCATCTCTGTAATTGGTTGTATCTCATTGGGATACAATTGGGAGCTTCTCAATTGTTTATTCAGGAGTCCCTCTGCCTTCCCCCATTTCTGAGTTCCTATGCTGTACTGACCACTTCACGTCACCCATGTTTCCAACATGCTCACGACTTCTGCTTTTATCCATAGGCAGTTTTGCTCTTTAAGCTTGCTTGGTGATTTCTTTCTAATCTTTTTGTTTTAAAATTCTGTTTTCATTTTTAGACCACGTGTCTGTGTAGGTATGTGCACATGAGCACAATTGCAAGTAGAATCAGGGTTAAATGTGAGTGATTGTTAACCTCCTGATGCAGGTGCCTGGAACCTAATGTGGGTCCTCCCGAAGAGCAATTACCCTCTCTGAACTGCTGAGCCATCTCTCTCCAGCCCCTAGTTGGATTATTTCCTACATATCTCAACTCAGGTCTTCATGCTTGTGCTCCAAGAAACTTACCCACTGAGCCATCTCTGCTGCACTGTTTGTTCTCCTAACTTTCAGTGGACATTTGTGGAACGGTAAAAGTTGAGGCCAGTGCTACTCCTGCTGTATCGGGTGCTCGGTGTTAATCAGTTGGAGAAGCTGGCCAGAAATTAGGCTGGTAGAGTGTACGACTCCTGAGGTCTAGGAAGCAGGGCGCTTGTGGAGAGCTGCCTAGCTGAGGCTTGTCCTCGGAGGTCCGCTCGCTCACCGTCACCTCCTCAGGATGGGCACTCGGGCATCTCCAAGCCTCTAACAGGGACGCACAGTCAAACAGGACACTGCTGTATTCTTTTGTGTTTTTATACTCTTTAGAAAACACTTCAGAATAGATTTTAGGTTTTTTAGATCCAAACGTCATATTCTCCAGACAGATTCAATTATTTAAAATTAGCTACTTTTGTATTATTTTCCCCCTTTTGACTCCTACAATGCCTTTATATGTTAAGAATACTGACATGTGTTCTCATGGAAATTTTTCTCCCAGGTTTTTGTTATTCTGGTGACAGCACTTTTGGTCTGTTGGCTTCTTTGCTTTGGCCGTGAATACGTTTTTAATTTTATCAAAGTTAACTCAAATTGGCCAGTATCAGTTTTTTCTCTTGTAAAATGTTTAAAGATTTCTTATCCATTCTAAGGCTACAGAATGTGTGTGTGTGTGTGTGTGTGTGTGTGCGCGCACACACACACACATGCATAAACACACATGTGTGTTTCTATATTAGGAAGTGTCCTCTAAAAGGGCAAAACTAAACCAGGAAGCTCAGTGGGCTTAAGGAAGTGTGGAACACCTTGTAGCTGCGGGAGGAGGAGCTGGTACTGAATTCACAAGAGAGGCTGAGGAAACTGGAGTCGGATGCCTCTGAAGGACTGACTGCTTCAGGGACAGAGACACACCTGCTCAGAAAAGAAAGGAAAGGCAGCCTGCTTTCTGTTCTGCGTCCCAACCCCATTGATTACTATAAGTTGCCACGCCCCTCAAGGGGAGGGGCTACCCTCCTAATCACTGTACCATCTGGCAGTCCTCACTAGTCCTAGTCATGGCTCAGTTCAGTCCGGTTGACCAGCAAGACCAAAGCCTCACAGTACTTGTGTGTCTCCAAGAACACACAGCTGCAATGTGAAGATTCTCATGGCACCAGAAGAGGTCACCTTACCGTGAGTGTGAATGTGGTTCTTGCAGTAAGTCTCCCTTTCTCACACATTTAAAATGCTGCCTTCACCACTGAATGGCTCAGGCAGGTTCAACATTATTAGACTTTCGATTTTTAATTCAAGTAAGCAAAACAAAGCAAAAGGCTCAAATTAAATTATTAGGTCTACTTTTCATAATAACAGACTGGAATTAGTAATTCAAGTATCTCAACGCTAATACGTAAGCTAATTAAAAAAGTGCAGTAAATTGGATTCAGTAGTAGCTTGGAATTCACATTTAAATTAATTGGTAATAACTCTGCTCGGTGCTCCACACACAGCAGGGGCTGCTGTACAGATGGCCAGGCCTCCATCTGGCCTTGGGCGGCCATCCTGATCTGTGAAGGGGGCAGCAGAGAGCCTTGTGCTCTGAGGTAAGAAGACAGCTGCAACGTGGACGTCAGCGCTTGGTGTTTGTTTTGCTTTTCTTTGAGAAAGACTTTTCAGGATCATGCAGTGTTCTGGAGAGCGTGTCTGGGGAAGTGAAAGTGCTTTTGTGAACAATATGGATGCCTTGTAGCTCAGTAATGAGGGGACCGACTCTTTAATGATGAAGGGCAAGACAGCTTTCAGCAGAATAATTCTGGTGTTGTTCCAAGAGGTACTGCTTCCGACGCAGGATATCTGCAGTTTTCATAGAGCAGATTTTCTATTACACATGGCTCAAAAGGAGAACTGATAACCGACAACCAGAGGCCCAGCCTCCTTCAAGCCCCTAGGCTAGGCATCTTTAATGGCGTGCTGACACCTTCTAGTGTATGGGATTGCACAGTGACACAGGAAGTTCCTAAACACCGAAGGGTCCCTAGGGTGCAGGAGGCTGGAATGATGATGATTTAAGACACTTCCTCAGCTAACTGGTGGCTTATCTTACCATCACACTTGCTTTCCAAGGTGCCACCAAAGGTGACCAAATGGTTTGTGCACCAAAGAAACTAGAATCTCATAATAGAGATGGGCACATTCTTGTGTTTGTTTTCACTTTTTGAACCACTCTGCATCGAGGACAGGTTTGTCAATCACTCCTGCTGGGAAATTCTATGGTGTGAAGAGGAAACAAGACCAAGAGGCCTGCTGGACCCAGTTATTTACAATTATATCTTGAATGCAATTTTAGAATAATCAATTTCATCTGAAACAGTCTTTGAATATAGATAAGCTCTGGGATAAAAAATGATTTATTTATGTGGCTTATTAGGAAACAAAAGCTTCAGTTAACCAAATTGGTTTCTCTGCCTGGTCTTATTGTAGCTCGGAGTACTCTCTTTCATACAGATGGCCCTGCCCACAACCCAGATGGACTTGCAGGTAAGCAGAGGAATGAGGCTAAGGCAAATTGCACTAAGCACCTCTTTGCTCCTCAAGAAGGAAGTCTGCTCATAAGATCTCCTCCTCAGGCTGCATAGAGAGCTGCTCATATAGTGCCCCCCAGGCTGCATGGGGAATAGCGCATATGGGCCTTCCTAGGTACATGGTTCCCCCCAGTAATATTCCACTGCAAATTCAATTTTTAAATTTTTACTCTATAAGCTAATTTTCTGGAGTTATTGGGTTTATTGGGAGAAATTATGATAGTAGGGCCCCACTATTGTGAGTCCCAGGCTAGGTGGAGGACCTGTGAGGGTGCTTCCTCTGATCAGGGCTCTGCTGCTTCACTGTGCATCACAGGGGATGGCTCCAAGCCACACAGAGAACACTGAGCGACTTGTCACCTGTTGATCTCAACTCACACAGCACAGGCATCTGGAAATGGGAAGCAATGAAGGCACTAGGTGCTTCTTAACTTCTACAACCATGCTCCCTGACACACTGCACACACCATCAGGGAAACCGCTCAGAGCAACTGGACTTCACATAGTTCAATAATTTCCTGAGTGGGTTTTAGGTATTCCTATTTCAGAAGTTAAACTTGTCAATGAACAAACATTTGAACAAATATACAATGTCTATTGATCTTATTTTCGCGGAACCAAACTGCTTTCTTCGCCCTTACAAAAATTCTGTTGTCCAGGCATGTACTTAGGAAGTGAGAGTCCACAGAAAAGCCCCTGTTCAGATATTTCCTCAGACATTCACATACCCACACTGTCATGTGAATAGAGACATGTTTCTGTTCTGCAAATATTGGAGTGATGTGCCAGGTTCTGATGTATAACAGATGGAAGGTAACCTTGGCTATGTGAGGTCCTACCTTAACCACCCAACTCCTCAAAAAAAAAAAATACTAATTAGACACATAAATTGCCTGTACTGGCTGGTTTTGTGTGTCAACTTGACATGAGCTGGGGTTATCACAGAGAAAGGCCTCATTTGAGGAAATGCCTCCGTGAGATCCAGCTATAAGGCATTTTCTTACTTAGTGATCAAGGGGGGAGAGCCCGCCCATTGTGGGTGGTGCCATCCCTGTGCTGGTAGTCTTGTGTTCTATAAGAAAGGGGACCTATCATGACTGCCCTCCAAAAGACCTAACAAGCAGCTGAAAGAGTCAGAGGCAGATATTTGCACCCAACTAATGGACAAAAGCTGCTGCCCCCTGTGGTTGAACTAGGGAGAAGCTGGAAGAAGCTGAGGAGGAGGGTGATCCTGTAGGAGGACCAGCAGCCTCAATTAACCTGGACCCCGAGATCTCTCCAACACTGGACCACCAACCAGGCAGCACATACCAGCTGATATGAGGCCCCCAACACATATACAGCAGAGGACTGCTGGGTCTGGGTTCAGTCAGAGAAGATGCACCTAACCCTCAAGATACTGGAGGCCCCAGGGAGTTTAGAGGGCTGGTAGCATGGGGGCTGAGGGGTGGGGGCAGGGAGGAGGTATAGGATTAGGGTGGACCAGGAGGTGAATAAAATCTAGAGTGTAAGAAAGAAGATGAAGCAGAAGCAGCAGCAGCAGCAGCAGCAGCAGCAGCAGCAGCAGCAGCAGCAGCAGCAGAAGAAGAAGAAGAAGAAGAAGAAGAAGAAGAAGAAGAAGAAGAAGAAAGCAAGCAAGCTGAGCAAGCCAGGGGAAGCAAGCCAGTAAGCAGCATTCTTCCATGGCCTCTGCATCAGCTCCAGCCTCCAAGTTCCTGCCCTGTGTGAGTTCCTGTCCTGACTTCCTTCGGTGATGAACAGCAAAGTGGAAGTGTAAGCTGACTAAACCCTTTCCTCCCCAACTTGCTTCTTGGTCATGATGTTTGTGTAGGAATAGAAGCCCTGACTAAAACATTGCCCAAGCTTATTTCTATAATTATGAAATAAACAGCCAGAAGTCTAATTGGCCATCCAATTGTTTATCCAATACCAAACGGTCAGTCCTTAAATACACATACAAATACCATTGTATAGACTGATCAGGTTGTACTTAGGGAACAATTAATGAGAAAAGAGGACACAGTTTGAAAGAGAGCCAGGAGGAGTGTATGGGAGGGTTTGTAGGAAGAAAGGGGAAGGAGAAAATGATACGATTATATTGTACTCCCACCAAGTAAAAGAATTTTTTTTTTAAAAAAAAAAACCTGGTAATAATAGTATCCTAAGATATCAATGAGAAGGAAAGGATGAGAAAATGGATGACATAGGCTCTAACATTGTCAACTTAGATGCCACTTGAAGATAGCTGGCCCACAGCTAAAGAGCTATTGGGGAAGGAGAGGAGACGGGCCAGGAGAGAAAAGATGGCCTTACGTTTGGTGGTCCCCAAGTGGTCTTTGTATGATGGACTTCAGCAGCGGCTCCGGCCGGATGGCCACCGTTGGGGATGTTTTGGGGCTGGAGTCTGACTCCCCGCTCTCCTCGTCACCCATGGCTTTTATGTAGCTGCCGCTCCTCATCCTACGGCAGGGTATCTCCTCCTCTTTGCCACCTGTGGGGTATGCACCCCAATCGTCCTGAGGCACCTGGGAAAGAGCAGAGACAGCAGCTATCAACAGTGCCCTCTGAGGGTGTATCCTATGACTTCTTGAAGACGTAGCTCCTTCGGCTGTTCATCACTTTAAGTCATGTACATGTAAAGACGTGCTTTTCCTCAGCCTTCCAATCCAGAAAGGTCTCAGTTTCAAGCCATTGATTTCTCCTATTGTAAAAGACAAACACTGGGCACTGCTGTCGCACGCCTTTAGTCCCAGTACTTGGGAGGCAGAGGCAGATGGATTTCTAAGTTTGAGGGTAGCCTGGTCTACAGAGTGAGTCCCAGGACAGCCAGGACTACACAGAGAAACCTTGTCTCGAAAAAAATAAATAAATAAAAAAAACAACAAAACCCCCAACAAAAAACAACACTCCCCCCCCCCCTCAAAAAAAAGATAAACATTGTGGGAAAAGTTGTAGGAAAATTTCTAATGTTTAGATTTCTGTTTGGAATCAAAGGTAAGGACAAGTAGAGAAAACTGAAAAGAGAAACAGTAGAATGATGGTGATACTGAGGTTATCGCTAAATGTCTTCCAGTGAGTGGCTAATGTTAATAAAGGAGAGGAGAATCAATCCCCAAAGCAGAATCACATCACATACACAAAACACACACACTGGCAGATGAAAAAAGACATCCCATTGTCTTAGGCACACAGAGCTTCGGATCATGACACACCGCGCATTCTAAGGAAGACTCAGCTCACAAGTTTCCTGTGGTGTCTCTGGCCTGAGGGTAGCCTCGATCACCAGATCATGAAGCTGGTCAGCACCCTAGCTCCTCCAATAAGCTACGTCTCACGGGAGTGACCATGATGTTTCTCAGAACTGCAGCCCAGCCCCCAACTCAGTACAGCTCCTCAGCAAGGCACTGTGCAATTCTGCCAGCAGCTCCAAAGGCTAGTCAAGGGTGACCCTGGCTGGAGAAGAGGGTTTCAGTTGCTGCTGGGGCAGGGGAGTGGTTAAACTCTACACTTACAAAGTTTCCAAAGTGGCATTTTCATTGTAAAACACTTCAATTTTCAGCAATATTCTGAAATTGGCCTGAGAGGAATCCTGCGTTCCTTCCAGCCTCAACTCTACATGGAGCCAAGTGTTCTGGCCCTTCTGACAGAGACCCATATGGCTAATGGGATGCTCTTTGGCAGCAGGCACCAATGTTCCTTCCTGAATAGCATAGTGTGTGCTGTGCCTGCAGAACTGACGTCTTCCACGCTGTAGTCAGGAGCACCTCTGCAGTCTCCCATTTTGTACCTCAGGCTGGTCCGGCAGGTCTTATGTTTGCATGTCAAGGTATAACGTAACTCACAAGGCCCAGGAAAGAAGGTGTGGCTTCAGCTGTCTCTCCTCTGAATGAAACCCACCAACTCTGTAGCAAGGCTCAACACTGTGAGATGCAGCTATCGATCAAGGGCTTAACAGATAGTATGCTCTACAACTGAGCTGGGGTAGGTGCTGATTGCAGGTTGAGTGCTTTGGAATTTTAATGGCACGGCTCTCTGCCATACCATGCGCAAGCCATACTGAGATGGAAGAACACAAGCCATGGTAAGATGGCTTGGTAAAATTTTAATGACCATGTTAAAGCCTAGGCCACACTGATCACACAGAGCTGAGGTTTTAGGCAGACTGATGTGGAAGCCAATGACAGAGAGAGTCTGTGTTCAGAATGTATTGGTATTGGCCCACCCATGGAAAAATCTTGATTTATGGAGAGACTCCACGTCCTGACAGTGGATATCCCTCAACACTAGAGAAATGTCACTGTATATGTGCTGAATGAATGAACTCTTGGGGCATCTGGCAACTCTCATCTGGGTGATTTCTTTCCAAAGCCTCTTCAGTGACCACACAACGGGAATCCAGGCAGAGGAACACCATCTCTGCGGCCTTTACCAGATGACTAGGATGTTCACACCATGACCAGTGTCCCTGTTTCTATGCAAAGGTGTGCCAGCCCATTCATGTTCTGTGTAAACCTTGAGAGTCAGTCACTAGGACAAAGGAGGGAGTCGGGATGGTAGTCTGTCCTTGGGAGTGGCTGCACATGGACTCTATTGGAATTTCAGAAGCCACTATCCTTAGCTATAAAGAGAGGGTTAGGAAGGAAGCACAGCCTGTTTTCTGGACCATCCCTGGGTGCCACAGATGCAGTTAGCTCTGAAGAAGCGGATTTAATTTATCGTTCTGTAGGTTTAGAGGTCCAAAAGCATGGTGTTGGCATCAGCTGAGCTGTGGTGAGCCAAGGAGGCCTCTCTTCCTCGGCTTCTGGACCACAGACTGTATTATGCACATACTGTCACCATGGCCACAACCAGAACAACTCACTGCCCCAGAGGGCTACCTCTGACTCTATGAACTTGTGGATTTGAGGACTCATTTTCCAGCACACGGGAGGGAGAAACACGGGGAGGGGGCAGACTTGCTTTAGTGTAGGAACACGGTGATAAGTGTCATCAATGAGAAAGTTCTCAATGACTTTCTCATCTGTTAACATCTTCTAAGCTTTTCTCACTTGTATATTAGTTTTGCCAGGACCCCGAATGTCACTACATTTCCGCAGAAGCGATGCATCCCAAAGGTGATGGAGTATAGGGTGCTTATGCTGGAAGGTTAGAGCGAGTTGGGGGTCCAGGGAAAGCTGATGAATGGCAGCCAGTACAGGCTCCTGAAGGGAGGCTCCAGAGGCCACTTGGTCTGAATATGGCCAGCAGGATGGTGCAGGCAAAATAAACAGCATTAAAAGGGACAGATAGCCAGTCCCTGGGCTGGACCAGAAAAGCCTGCATTCTTCATGTCTCAGTAAGCACTCCAGGTGATGGCCATAGGGAAGAGGGCAGAGTGGGAAGGTGATGGTCCAGGTGATGGCCACAGGGAAGAGGGCAGAGTGGGAAAGTGATGGTCCAGGTGATGGCCACAGGGAAGAGGGCAGAGTGGGAAGGTGATGGTCCAGGTGATGGTCACAGGGAAGAGGGCAGAGTGGGAAGGTGATGGTCCAGGTGATGGCCATAGGGAAGAGGGCAGAGTGGGAAGGTGATGGTCCAGCTGCCTTCAGAGGAGAGGCTCACACTGTTGGGCTTATGGAGAGTTTTTTTTTTTTTTTTAAGCCAAAAACATGTTTCTATAAAGAACAAGGTAAAGATTGTTTTTTTTTTTTTCTTTCCCCAGCAGCCTACAAATTAACTAACAAATGAGACCAGCTTGTATGTTTCTGTTTCTGATTTAAGAAGCCAATTTCACAGCCTTTGACAGGAAAAAAAAATTCAATACAGAAGGAGCGTAAAGCAGCTGATTTCCAGAGCATATGCCTGGGCTATGAAAAGCCACCAAGTCTCAGTAAATAAACCTTCCCCTTATGGTTAAAAAAAAAATGTTAAAACGTGCAGCAGAACATAGAGGAGTGGCCAAGTGAGCACCTGGCACTCGCATGTGGCAGCTTCACAGCCTCAGGGAAACAAGCTAGAGGCTTCCAGCCACTGCAGAGCCAACCCCTTGCCTTGCTATGCCAAGGCAATCAGCTACCCTGATCACCAGCATGCAGTGGTGAACAGCATTTATAATTTCGGTAAAGGAGGAACTCTCCTGAGACTGACATCTGCGTGTGTGCGCTGTGGCGCTGTACTTTAAGCATGGCTTAACACTGCAAACAAAAACATCTTTCTTTCAACAGGCAGGGTACAGGGGAGAGGGGCTAGAATTTTATAATAACGTCCCTTTGAGGTAAACTAAAGGGACAGGCCATCTAAAGCTGTGTTCTCTCAGGGTACATTTTTCTCATTCCGTCAGCAACGTGTGTGTGTGTGTGTGTGTGTGTGTGTGTGTGTGTGTGTGTGTGTATGTGTGTGTTTTAAACAAGTATCAAGTACATGAGCCACCGGGGAGAGTGACAGCTGGTCCCTGCATGCCATGAGTGGAGGGCAGATGAATGGCAAGAGATCTAAGTAGAACATCCCATGGAGTTACCAGTCTTTCCACAGACCCATTTGGGGAAATTCAATTCATGCAGGGAGTTCTTTCACATACCCAGGGGCCCAAAGATGCTTGTTTTAAGGGAGTTGTGTGCAACTTCACCAAGAAATGACTGCTTATATCCTGCACAAATCTGAGACAGTTTTCCTTGAGCCTTGCTATGAATGAAAATCAGGCTTATTTGTTCTAGTTGGCAATTTTAATGAGCAATGGATTTTTTTTTTCTGGAATATAACTACCATGTAAATCAAGAGGAGTGAGAGAATGTTGCTCTGTTGGCAATTTACCAGGAATTGTTTACCATTTCCAAATCCCCCAGGGCTGGCAGAGCCTGCTGGAATCTGAATCCTCATTACAACACGCCCATGTTGGTCTAATTTGTAGCTCTCCAATTACTGCGACCCTTCGCTCAGAAACAAACACCGCAACACTTTATTCTGTGCAGATTTGCTATGCCCCAACATTTTTTTATTAAAATACTTTTAGTTAAAAGTTACTTTCTTCTTTTTTTCTTCTACATTAGAGATCAGGTTGTGTACACATATTTATCTTTCTCCCTCCATATCCTATATGCCCCACCACTCAATAATGTGTATTTAAATAGGCCATATGAGCTTCATTTTAGAATACTCAGAAAGATATTCAAAGTGTTTGTCTAAAGGGACACACAGTCTGGTAGTTTATTGAAGAATTATAAGAGAACAGTTAGGTCTCAACCTTCCTAATGCTGTGACCCTTTAATAGAGTTCCTCACATTGGGGTACACCCCAATCATAAAATTATTTTTATTGCTACTTCATAACTATAATTTTTGCTATGGTTATGAATTATAACATAAGTATTTGTGTTTTCTGATGGTCTTAGATGACCTCTGTAAAGGGTCCTTTGACCACCTTCCCCACAGGGGTCATGACCCACAGGTTGAGAACCCTTGACAGGGGAGAGTAAGGGATATAGCTAGCATTAACTGTCCACTTAACACAATCTAGATCACCTAGAAGGGCAGTCTCAATTGAGTAATTGTTTTTATCAGGCTGTTCTGTTGGCACACCTATGAGGAATTACTTAATGTGGAAAAGCCTAGTCCACTGTGGGTGGGACCGTTCCCTATGCAAGTAGTTCTAGACTGTATAAGAAGGCTAGCTAAGCATGAGCCAGAGAATAAGCATGCAAAGAAGCCAGCAAGCAGCATTCCTCTGTGCACTTCCTTGGCTGTAAGTGAGCCCCTTGGTAGAGATAATAATGCACGGAAGTAGCACGTAGCCTGCCTTTAGATCCCTGTCTTGAGTTCTCTCCCTGACTTCCCTCGGTGATGAACTGTGACCTGGAAATGCAAGCTGAGACAAACCCTTTCCTTGCCTCCATTGCTTTTGGTCAGATTGTTTTATCACAGCAACATAAAGGAAGCTAGAACAGGCGGCCTGGAGATACCCCGAGGGCAAGAAACCTTGGGAATATGCAGCGAGAGCTCTGTTCAAAGGAACCTGGGAGCTTGTGGCGAGAGCTCTGTGCAGAGCTTCTGGTTGTGAAAAGACTTCCAAGGCCAAGGTCTTCCTGCCTGGCCAAGCCACAACCAGCGGAGATCTGCTTTATGATGGTGAGCTTTGGCTGACGCTGAGTGCTTGCTATATGAGAGGCAAAAGCTAGAAGAGGTTTTTGGATATAGATGGCAGAATGCAGGACATCTAGGGCTAGGAAGGGAGGCCCCTAGTACCTACTGACACTAAGAAAACCTGTATAAAAAGATTAGCTATGAAGGCCAACCTCAGACCCATGCCTGTGTTCCTTTCTACACCATGTTGTAAGCACCCAACTCTCATCTCCATAGATACACCAGAGCCCAAGTATGTGCAGGATCAATCTCTCCGGGATCTGGATATCAGTTTTCTGATCCAAAGTCATTTTGAGTCATTAGCGCTTGGCTAAATGGCCGATCCTTTGCCTTGGAGTTGTCTGTCTCTGTCTCTATGTCTGTCTCTCTGTATGTGTCTGTATCTCCATCTTTCTCTGTGTGTCTGTGTGCCTCTATCTGTATTTTCTTCTCCAGTTTGTATCTGCCTGTCTCTCTGTCTCTCTGTTTGTGTCTGTCTCTCTGTCTGCCTCTGTCTCTATTTTCTTCTCCTGTCTGTCTCTCTTTCAATGCTTTTTTTGGAGAGTCATTCTTTGGGCATTGTCACACATGAAACAAGGCCCACTGGAGTCCTTGTGGGTTGAAAGTATTCTTGAGAGAGCGGCCAATACCGAGAGGGTTTGAGTACTGAACATCAGTCAGCTCTCGTTTAGTGCTGGGGGACTCAGAACAGCTTCTGTGGTAGCTGAAGTTAGGAAGAGAAGGGACAAGAGCCTGGTGGGGAAAATGTGGCTAAACAGTCTCTTGTGACAAGAGCTCAGAGCTCAGAGGTTACTGGAGACACAGTGGAGGTCTCACATCTGTCCTTTTGTGGATAGTGGGCCTAACTTAGCCTGCATCAGATACCCAGGTGGCTCCCTGGAGAACAGGCAGGGAGACTAATGATATGGGTCCCACATCTCTGAATCAAGAATGAGTTGGAGGCGGCTCTCACATCCTTTTATGTATTAGGCTGTGCTGGGGGCTTCATGGAGAATGTTCAGGAAGAATCTTTAATCTGAGTTGAGGTTAAGCGGTGATGCTCATGTCCCAGCCTTTTCTATGTGGGGACACTTGGCTCAAGGTCACCCACTGCTTTGGGGCTTCACTGCTTCCTTTGCATGTTGCCTGACTTCCTCTCTAGGGATGCCTCTATTAACTTAGTCAGACCTTTTTGTTTTCTGTACTCTGTTTGCTTTGATATTGTGGTCTTGATGGCCATAGGAACACAGTCTTTCTCAGGGCTTGTCAGGTTGTGTGGGCAGTAAGGAACTTTCAAGCTCACCTTTCAAGGTGAGTTCTCAGAGCCGGAGTTTTCATCCCAATCTCCCCTGTGGGCCCTACCCCGAGGGCCCTGCCCTTCTGCTGCAGATACCTAGGAACAGCATTTAGTGTTCAAACTGAACTGCCCTATCATCTCTTGACCCTGCTTTGCCACTCTTTGTATAGAGACCATAAGGCTTATGCAGGCATTGTCTCCCTGACCCCGCCTGACCCTGGTGGTACCTGTGTGGCTCTCTGTGTGTCTTTCTCTCTCTGTGTGGCTCCCTCTGTGTGTGTGGCTCTCTCTCTCTCTCTCTCTCTCTCTCTCTCTCTCTCTCTCTCTCTCTCTCTCTCTCTCTCTCCCCTCTCTCCCTGTGGCTCTCTCTCTCTCTCTGTGTGGCTCTCTCTCTCTCTCTCTCTCTC
>JADRCD010208108.1:0-42604 GCA_019843815.1 Montemys delectorum | reverse complement strand
GCAAAGCGGGGGTCAGTAACCTCTGGGCTGGTACTGAGCATGTGCAACGCAGAGATGGTAGCCTTTGGCCTGTGGGCTGTTGTTGAGCAGGTGAGGGTAAAGGGCAGAGCAGAGAGCTCAGGACTGGAGCGAGGTGGACACTGTGTGAAATGCCTGTTACAGCACTGCCCTGTGTTCAGGGAACACTGCACCGGAAATTTCCCGGGCACAAAGGAAAAAAAAATAGACAAGCTTTTTGCTACTATACCTGTGATAGAACCAGAGTGAGCTCCAATTTTATTCACTGTGTTCCTTTAGACAGGCTGAGAGAACATTTTACATTTGGTTATCATTAAGGTTTGCCAACTACAAGCAAAATTTAAACCTTTCTACTGCTGTAAAAATAATACTTTATCTAACTACCAATTTGTCTCTTTGAATAAATCTGTCTATACAAGCAATTTGGTGAGCATCTCCTTTCAAAACAGAACCAGTGAGCCTTGGACGATATACCAGGAAGAATTGGCGCTGCTGGATGCCTCTGCCACCTGACTCCCAGAAAGATTCACAGTTGTTCATCTGTTTCGTTAATTGGCCACTTGGTGACTCAGCCAGTGTTTAGAGCCATTACTCAGTATCTAAAAGGGCGTCTCTCAGCCAGGGCATGGCCAGGCCAAGCTCTGACTGGCTCTTACAGCGTGTAGATTTGTGATTTGTGAGTTAGATATGCACTATACCCCCTTAAGGAACCCTGAAGTGTTTAGGTTGTGCTAAAGGTGCCACTGGCTGGCAAGAGCTGCAGAGGCTTCCTCAGGAGTGGCAGTGTCTTCTGAGGCTGAGGCCTCCCCTGTCGTTCTCTGTGAGAGAGTCATCAGGAGTCAGAGATGGGACTTCTATAAGATGCAGAGCAGCACAGTGCTCTGGTTCCTGTTAGCAATGCCTGTGATACGTTTCTGTCTTGGTGAATCTGTCTTATTCACATCCTGGAGAACAGGGATCCCTACCACAGACAAAAGTCCCTGTCACCATCATGTGCCACATGGCTTAGGGATGCTGCTGTCACATGAGAGAAAGATCTCATATGAATGGCAGGTACAGACACAAGCATCTTCGTGTTCAGGGTATTTGTGTTGTTGTGCAACATCACCAGCATTGAGGGATGGGTAGTCACATTGGAGCAGTGTTTCAAAGGACAGCCCATGCCCATCTCCTATCAGTCATATTGTGTCTCTGTTCACAGAAGCCAATTGGGAGTGAACCCAATTTGCATCAGTGAGTGACTGGCTAAGAGAAGGAATGTACACACAGCACGGGATGCTGTACACACAGTACAGGGTGCTGTACGCACAGCACAAGATGCTGTATGCACAGCATGAGATGTTGTACACAGCATGAGACACTGTGCACATAACATAAGATGTTGTACACACAGCATGGAATGCTGTTCAAGCTAAGAGGTGGGGTGAAGGGGAATCCCCACCACAACAGGGACAAACCTGGAGCACGTTGCGCTCAGTGAAACAAACTCTAAACAGCCTCCCTCACATGGAAGCTCAAGAACTGGGCTTCAGAGAAGCAGAGCGGGGGGCCAGGGGAGGGTGTGTCTGTGTCTGTTAGAAAGATGTTTTGGTTTCAGTTATACAGGAAGAGTTCATCCGAGAGATCCATTCCATAGCAGGATGGCTACAGTTAGTCTTAGATTATATACTTAAGAATTACAGGAGAATCTACAGGAATATGGGAGTGAACATGACCAAAATATTATGGACACAAATGAAAATGAGACCCACTACTATGCCTAATATATAATGTTATGCTAATAATAAACTTAACTTAAAAATTACGGTAGGTTTAGCCAGGCATGGTGGAACACACTTATAATCCCATCCAAGTTGAGGCAGGAGGATTGCCGTGAGCTCAAGGCCTGCTTAGTTTATGCACTAAGCTCAAGGCCAGCTTGTATCACAATGTGAGATTTTTGTCTCTAAAAGCAACCAAAAATTTTAGCAGGGTAATTGCTGGTTACAAGAATTTTCTAATGCCAAACAAATAAAAAAAATGCAAAAAGCTGTAAAGCTCCCATACAAGTGACCAACACTGAGTATCATTGTGCTCAAAGCATACATGCCAGACGACTGTACTTCACAAATAAAGATGTAACAGTGTTATATCTCAGCAATTAAATTCTCAAGATGGTGGACTTGGAAAGTTCTAGCTAAAATGCAGGTTTATGGAGCAAGCATCTTGTCCTGCTTCGGAATCCTACAAGGCATACGCGCCTTCAGACTTCACTTTGTATGCTATGCATTCATCCAGTCCTTCTGTCAATTTCCAATGACAGCAACGATACAACCTTCCACACAAGGACACAGTCACCTGAGCCTTACCTGGAGGTAGTGGCATGGCCGCAGGGAAGGCTTGATCTCTGGGTGGACCAGGGGCTTGTCCAAGTTCAGGGAGCTCTTGCGATAGGCCTCCTTCGCCTGGCTCACCGTGAGCGTGGACCAGGAGCTACGCTTCATGTACCTGGTGTCCGGCGTGAGGGCCAAGCCTTCACAGGCTGAGCACTTAACGTCGCTGTTGCTTTTGGAAGTCTTTAGTGAGAGGTCCCCAAATGGGCTCTGCAGCGCCTCAGGGTAGCAGTGAGGGATGTGGTCCATGTGGTGGCGGTGGGCCACGCTGGGTGTCCGGTATGTGCTGTCACTGTCCAGGTTGTCGTCAGAACTCCACCAGCTGCTCATACCAGACTTGTGCTTGCTCTCTGGCTTCCGCTCCTTGCTTTTACTTCTCTTGCTGTGTTTGGAAAGGTGAGTCTGGTGGTGGTCATCCACCCGACTGTCACTCTTGGTCCCATTGATGTTGCTCTTGGATGATCCCTCCAAAGAGTGAGACTTGGTAAAAAGTTTCTGGACGGAGTGGACCAGATGCCGGATTCTGCCTGGACTCTCATTTCGCTGTTCCGTGGCAGCCGAGGCCCTCTGGTACTGCAGTGTATGGAAACCATCTCGGTGCAGGGGTAGCTGTTTTTCAAACTGGTCTAAAAGGTTGGCGGGGATTCGATTTACCTTTGTACTTGTGTGGGACATGGCGCAATCATCCCTTGTATCATAGTGTGAACTGTAGTGCATTCTGGGGAAGGTGCTACTGGACACGTGGTCGCCCAACATCACAGGCATCATCATACACTCTGAGTGGACAGAGCTCCTAGGCGAGCAACGGTGGTGGTCCATTGGGCAGCTCTCAGCTGGGCTGAGGACATAAGGTTGCCGCACATCTGGCCCATGATGCATGTGATCATGGGGGTGCTCGCAGTCGTCAGGGGGTGACAGGCCACAGGTGTGACCCGCACATAGCTGAGGCTGGTTCCGGCTTCCAGTTAACCCTTTCATGTTCCTGGGTGCGGGTGAGTACCTCTCTTCATTGAAGTGCTGCGTTGGAGACCATGAGTACTGCTGGTCTGTCAACAAAACAGAAATGGGATTTAGTACCTGGTGAAACCCTAGGAGCACTGGGGTATGATGGACACACAGGACTCATTTTCCCAGTTGCCAGCTCCTGAATTGAGTGAGCAGTCACAATAGAGTGTGGTGGCCCCCCAGGATGTGAAGGTGCAAAGAAGCAGAAGTTTTGGCTTTCCCACATGAGGTCCCACCAACAAATATCTAACCCCTGGATGCACTATCCAGATGCACTGAGGGAGTCAACAGGCAGACTATGAGATACTAACAGAGAATGGGTTGGAAGATAGCTCTGTCCATCAAGTACCAGCATACGCACCTGTGTTCAAACCATAGCACCCACAGCAAAAGCAGGGCACAGTGGCATGTGCTTGCAATCCCAGCTTTGGGGAGGCAGAGGAAGAGAGAGTACACACGCACATGAACACCAGGTGTAGAAGGCAGAAGTGGTTTTCTCTATCCATCTTAGCCGCTCACTTTGGAGTTGTTAGGAAAATAAAAGGTCCTGGGAAAACCTCTGCCACATACCTATCCTAAGGCCTGGATGCAAGGCGTCCAATGTCAGCTCCAGACTGCAACTGCCAAGACTAGTTCAGACACAGAAACGAGGGATAAGGAAGGGGCCCGAGTGTCAAGGCTAAGGCACTAGGACAGGAAGGGCTACCATCAAAGTGGACACCGATAGGTGGCTGCAGAGCTGGGGACAGCAGCAGCTCCTTGGGGCTGCAAAGGGACCTTCTTCTCTTTCGCATGGCAAGTAGCTTTCAACTCAGGGGTAAGTGAGCTCCAAAGAGGGCTTCCTGGGTAGGGGGCCTGTTTCCCTGATACTGGGATAGCTGGAGTGAAGTGCCCCCATCCAGCTAGGCTCAAGCCACAGGACCAGTGTCTCAGACAGGAGGCATGAGAGGACATCACACTTAACAATTAAGCAGGAGGTTTCAAAGGAAGCCAGCAGTTAGTGGATAAGTTTCGAGACCTTGCTCTGCAATCCAGACTTAACCACACCACAAAGTTATTGCCCTTTTATCTTTTGCTTTATTTCCCCATTACCTTGTAATTTAATACAGTTCCCAGCTCTTTTCACAAGCCCATTGCCGCTCCACTCACATGTCTTCTTTCAGCCTGATATTCAGCCCAGTAGCTATGTTATGAATGTGGCCACATCAAATAACAGTGTGGGGGGATAAAAATTTAGCAGAAATAATAAAATTTGATCATGCAACACGTCTGCGGCGCCGGCTCCTTCTCACAGCACAGCTCTTGAGTTTCCTTGCGTAGGCGGTGTCTCACATTGACTCCTTTAAGCCCCACAACATCAACAAATGGGACGGTGATGGGCTATGGGTGACAGTGATCCTGACTGTGCTCAGTAAGGACGTGCACTCCAGGTCTCTTTGAGTGTATATAACAGACAATGAAGTCTTAGGAGCGGCACTGTTTCTTTTGGTAGAGATGAAGCATAGCAAGGATAAAGTGCGCGAATCATCTTAGTTGCTTAATCTCTAGCTATTCATAACATCATTTTGTTATTAGGAGGCAACAGCAATTAGAATTGCCATTCAGTAGCGCATTCCTGTCTCTGTACATTGAAAACAGAACGTAAAGGAATCTTTTACAGTAGGATTCATGGGAGCCTGGATGTCTTTGCCCCAGAAGTCTGTTGTCAGTTCTACCAATGTCACTAACATTTCTGTGCATCGGGTGTGTGCCATGGGCTTCCCAAGAGCATTGCTCTGATCTTCTGTAGGGCAAGTAAGAGCCAACTCTGTCAGAAGCTGAGGGAAGAAAAGCTAAAGAGGCAGGCAAGAAGCTCTTCTGCAAACGTATCAACTTACTAACATTTCTCAGAATCGAAGACGGTGAGGCAGCCATAGTCAGTAACTGACACCATATTAACCTTTCTCTGCTGCTTTCAGTGCCCACTGATGTCACCATCCTTCCTCAGTTTCCCATGAAACACCTGTCCTCAGGATCAGCCTAGCTCTCTAGAGACACAGGAATGAAACTCAGTGCAGGCAGAGAAGCACCACAGGATGCAGCTGTGAGACTCTTCACACTGTGCAGGAGTGAAGACAAGTCTGTCTCCACATGACCCAGAGGAGCCTGTCTTCGGCTCCACTGAAAATGTCCCCTCAGACCTGGGAAGATGAGATGGGTAAAGCACTTGTCGCATAAGCATGATTCAGATCCTTGATAGCCACTCAAAAAACTGGGTGTGGTCATACTTGCCTATAATCCCATTTCTGGGGGGAGGGGGGCAGACCCTCTGAGCTCAGTGTCCAGTCAGTCTTGGTGGTCAGTGACCACCAGGTTGAGTGGAAGACCATATGTCATATGGTGGAGAATAGTAGAAGTCACCCAGTGTTGGCCACTGCCCTATGCACACACACGTAATCATACATGCATACATGTACATAAAAAATAAATCTAAAAACCTAAGATATAAAAATAAAGAGGAGCATGTACTGGCTGGTTTAGTGAGTCAACTTGACACAAGCTGTTGTTATCACAGAGAAAGGAGCCTCAGTTGAATTGTCTCCACAAGATTCAGCTGTAAGGCATTTTCTCAATTAGTGATCAAGAGTAGGAGAGCCCATTGTGGGTGGTGCCATCCCTGGACTGGTAGTCCTGGGTTCTATAAGAAAGCAAGCTGAGCAAACCAGGGGAAGCAAGCCAGAAAGTAATATTCCTCCGTGGCCTCTGCGTCAGCTCCTGCTTCCTGACCTGCTTGAGTTCCAGTCTTGACTTCCTTTGGTGATCAACAACAATGTGGAAATGTAAGCTGAATAAATTCCTTCCTCTCCAACTTGCTTCCCAGTCATGATGTTTTGTGGAGGAATAGAAACCCTGACTAAGACAGAGAGGTACTTGTGCACCCATGGTGGGGATTACCACATGGAGGAGGAACCCAGGAGTACATTGCCAATGCTTGGCCAGAAATGTCCCCTTCCCCAAGTAAAATGCAGGCAACCCTTACACCGATCTCCAGGGTTAGCATGAGTGACAGATAAGCAATTTAAACAGATGCTTTAGGCTGCATCAGGACCACACTAAGCCCATAAAAACTGTGGCCATCTTTCTTTTAAAATTACCTTCATATCTCCTACTGAGATTGGCTGATACCTCCTATAGGAGGATTAATGCAGCCCTGTCGAGTGAGGTGTCTGAAATGGAACGAATAAAAGGTAGTAAAATGTAGGAGAAAGAAAGCGAGGACTTGGAAAAAAGGGATAGCAAAGAATATATATATTCAGGTGGAGACTGCTGAAGGCAGCAAGCCAGGGCTGCTCCTGATAGCCTTTCTCTCAAGTGTTTCTAGGGTGCACGGCCCCCTCTGTAGTCCTGTCCAGCCATACCTTGCAAGTGCCATTCATAGCTCTATGCTTAAACATATGGCTTCAGGTTGAGGTACAAGAGAGTTCCATAGCAGAGTGGACTTTTAAGGTGGGCAGAAAGGATCCTCCCCATCCATAAAGTTATGCCAAGGGTAATAAGACAAATGCCCCAAAATAACCCAAATTTACCCAAACCCATCAATTCCTCCACAGCCTCAAACTAATATTTAGAATGTCATTAACCCTTTTCATTAGTTCAATTGTGTATCATAAACTTGGAATACACACACATACACACACACCCCTGAGTGATTCTTCTTGGTCCTTTGATAACACAGTCAAAAGCAGCCTCAATAATCTGTAAGCTATACAAGGATCTTTGCCAACAAAAGTCCTGACTGATTACACATACAACAAAGCCACACTACACAAAGATAACCCGCACCCAGGTGTCTCCTGGGAGCACATGGTGAATAAAGAGCTGCAGAGTAGGTGACTCTGAGCTTAGGTGTCCAACCCTGCAGCTCTGTCTTCTAATTGCATTGCTGTTTCTGACCGAGTGGACTAGCGTGCACATCTGCAACATACCGCCACTGAATTACCAAAATGACATCTTATTTATGGGGTTAATAAAGAGCTTTTAAACAACTCCTCCTTGTAGCACTCAGAAACAATGGCTTCTGAGAAACAGAAGAGATCTGCAGTTCGCTGTAAGACCTGCTCCCATTACTCCAGAGGCCAAAGGTCTGGATAGACTGTTTTGTGCTTGAGAAATCTACTCTGAAATGGAACTGTAGCATCACAAAAGCAATTATAATTGTTTTGTAAATAATTTCTCCTAACTGGGTTCTTTCTAATGCAAATCAGAGGCTTACTAATTTCAACCCACGAGCCTTCTCTCTTAACTTGTATTTGGCTTGGGTGGTTGTATTACATTTCAGCAGCATGTTGATCCTAAAGTGAATGCTCCAGAGTCCAGCAGCAAAAGGGGACTTCCTAAGACAGCTATCCTCGAACGCTGCTCCACACGCGAACAGAAATTGGAAATACAGTTCACAAGGTGGTGACCCTGGTGTCCTTGTCTTAAAACATAAAATTTAAGACAGCAGAATAATAGAAACTTTTACCATAAAGAGGCACACAGCCGTCTTCAGGATAGACAGTGTGGACATTAATGTTATTCAACCTCAAAGTGTCCGGATGGTGCTGACTTTCTGTTGGGAAAGGTACAGTACCTTTGTAGAAGTCACATATTTTCTCATTAAACTGAGAGACAGCTGGGGAGGGGGGTATCAGTGTGTATTCATGCAGTTATCTTATTTTTTTGTTATTACTGTCTATTTTTTTCATTTATTAATTATTGTGGTTCTTGTCCTCTCTCTCTGCCTCTCTTTCTCTCTGTGTCTCTCTGTCTCTATCTCTCTTTCTCTCTGTCCGTGTGTGTGTGTGTGTGTATGTGTGTGTGTATGTGTGTGTGTATGTATGTGTGTATGTGTGTGTGTATGTGTGTGTGTGTGTATGTGTATGTGTGTGTGTGTGTATGTGTGTGTGTATGTGTGTATGTGTGTGTGTGTATGTGTGTGTGTATGTGTGTGTGTGTGTGTATGTGTGTGTGTGTGTATGTGTGTGTGTGTGTGTGTGTGTGTGTGTGTGTGTGTGCAGTTGCATATGAGCCATAGTATGACTAGAGAGATGGTTCAGTGGTTAAGAGTTTCTCTTCCAGAGGCTCTGGGTTCGATTACCAGCACCTATATGGATCTGACCGCCCTCTGCTGGCAGTACACATATGGTGCAAGACACATGTGCAGGCCAATGCCTGCCTATCCGTATGCCACCACCATACATGTGTGACAGAGGACAACTTGCTGGAGTTGCTTCTCTCCTACCATGGTTCCAGGGAACTCATGCTTATATATAGAAGGTGCTTTTGCCCACTGAGCCATCTCACTGGACCTGAAGGTGTTTCAACAGGGGAACTTGCTGGGGGGGGGGTGTCACCTAATTTGGGAATGTATAGGTCAGGCTGTGAATTCCAATGACTCCTCTGAAAATAGCCTTGGTGGATGATGAGTTGAGAGGCACATACCTACCCAACCCCAGGATTGCAGGCACTCCTCATAAAAGGCCACTCTCAGTATTTGAGTGTGATTTCTATTGTCATTCTAGAAAGAGACAGTTGGGGAGTTAGGAGTCTTGGAGATTCCCTAAAGCATTTGAATGGAAATTTCAGAGAGATGCATCCATGAGGGGTAGTCCCATGGATAGATGATCCCATGAGAGGTGCTCCCATAGATAGGTGCTCCCTGGAGACACCCTTTCCAGTCCAGCCATCTAAGAAAATCTGCTGGACACTGAGGTTGAAATATTTCTTAGGAGTCAAACAGGTACATTAAAAATTAAAGTGCACCATGAGGTCACTGCTTGGCAAGGCATGGGTCTCATGCTACTCCAGGGCATTTATAAATGAGTGAGACCTAGGAAATAAATGAGGCAAAGATCAAAGAAGTTGTAAAGTGTTCATACCCTTTGGCAAGGCAATTACAGTTACTCTATGTTTTTTTAAAAAAAAAGGAAAGAGAAAAGGAAAAAAAAAAACCTCTTAAATGAAACAAATCGCTTTGCACAGAGTGTTTCTATAGTACCAGAAAACCAATTTCATCTAACTTACTTGTTTACACACTGCTAAAGAATTTAATCTGATGCTACAAATGTTAATGGGAAAATAAGGTACACCACTGAAGTGCTTTCATACCAAAAAAGAGAAGGAAAGCGGGACTGTGTGCCAGAGCCTTGGGCAAGAGTTCTAGGCAGTGAGCACCTTCTTTCTATAGCCAGTGCAAGTAGAGAAACAGGAAATCACAGGAAGGTCAGAGATGTGCTCAGAAACTATATATATATATATATATATATATATATATACTATATATATGTATATACACACACATATATATGTATACATATATATACATATACAGATATACATATATATATAGTTTCAAAATCAGAGAGAGTCCTCTTAGGAACATTACAATATAGGGAATTCTCAGCACTATTGATACTGCTTAAGGTGTGTGTGGAAATATGAACTGGAGAGCTGGCTTACAGCGTCCAGGACGTTCCTAGCACCTATATAGCGATGGCAAATCAAACATCAAACATCGGACAGGCAGCCTCCCAGTGCTCAGCTAACTGCTGAGCTCCAGGTTCAGCGGGAAACCTTGTCTCAAAAATAACATAAAAAGTAGGCCAGAGAGATATCCGGCACTGGTCTCTTCCACATGCACAGCGGTACTCGAGCACATGCGCATAGGTGTGCTCATACATATTCATGCAATCCACATGTACATATACCACACACACCGCACACACATACATACACAAGGACACACACAGAGGCATTCACAGGAATAAACAAACCATTTTCCTGAAAATATTAGTAAACAAAAAGGAAGGCATCTGATAGACACAAAGATGTTATAAATTACAAATATGTGAATAAGATTCAACCTCTCCAATAAATTATAAGACTATAGGAATAAAGGCTACATTCCCGAATAGATTCATTGGATTAATTTGTCCTAGGTAAACAGCAGAACAAAGAAAGGGAGAAGCTGTCCTTGAAGCGTTATCCAAGACAGACAGACAAACAGCACATTCCAGTTCCTGGATGGCTGGCTCGTGTTTTCTTTTGGTTGCCATGGTATTATACTGGAACTTACAGTGTCTGCCCAAATTTTCACATTGCACAAGATGCTGAGCATCTGTTGCATTTAAATGCTCACAACATACCAGCTGGCGCAATCCTAGCCCTGTGGGTCCCACCTAGAGAGTGAGCCTTGCAACAGGAGGCCAACTCCTAGCAGTTTTCAGATGTAAATCAATCATCCCATTTTCATAGCCTCACTGTGGATCAAGCCCAACCACCCTATCATCCCAGGGTCTCGGAATCTAATGACCCTGGAAGAGTACAGCTAATACATGCATGTTAAAATAAGTTTAATAACATTTTTTTTGCTATTGAAATGGTATAAGGGCACAACAGACAGAATGGCAAAGCTGCTGGCTGAGTGCTGAGAGGACAGCCTGGCAAGACCCTCGCTCTAGATCTTGGTTATCTCAATGCCACAGGCTGCTCCTCTGTTCCTAAGGGACCTGGCTGCTGTTAGCTTTGCATCTGAGAACTTTGTGCTGATAAGTACTGGAGTAGCTATCTTTCTGATATTTGCAGTGTGTGCCCTCTTTTACTTTCTCCTCAACCCATGCAGTGTTCATGTCGTTGGGCTCTCATGGGAACTGTTTCCTGTTTCCCACACTATATAGGCCCAGGCTGTGAGCTACCACTCTTCCCTCTAGGCTCAAGGTCCCCTGCCTGAACGTGCTTACACCTGGCCAAGATGTGGCAAGGTCGATTCGGGAGGGAGCCTGGCAGGTGTCTGGGAGTGTATTCTGGGGAAGAGGTGCTGCAGGGAGGAAACAGTGCCTCTGCAGAGCAGCAGACTGCATAAGTGGTCCAGCACAGCGGAAGGTGAGCGGGGGCGTGGCTATATTGTCACTGAGCCATACTGTCTCCTCTTCAGAGGTGATGGCTTCATGTTTGAGGCACCAGCATCATTCAGAAAATGCCCAGGAAAATCATGTTTACTACACACAGCCTACTGAGTATTCCTGAAAATGTTTAAACATCACAAGCTCAGATTCAAGGCTCATGGACTTCTGTCTGTTTTCCTCTACATTCAGGCCAGTTCATCCATCCACTTTCCACCTTAGACTGGGCACTGAAGTTTCCTAGGGTCCAATCAAGTGTCATTATTCTGAGTTATACTTTGTTGGTAGTAGCTGAGTGAGTGACACTTGGCTAAATGGAAGAAATGGATCACTACTATAAAAAAAACAAAAAACTAACATCAACAACAACAATAACAACAACCACAACAAAAAAGAAACAAACCAACTATTAGCTGAACCCTGGTCAACCAGCATAAACCTGTGTTCTAAAGGAAGAAAGTGACAAAGAAGTCAATGGCCTGAAGTCACACAGATAGCTTGGGACATTTTGCTTTGTGGGAGGAGGCTCAGAAAAATTGTTACCACAGAGACCGAGTCAAACAACGCATCTGCATTGCCCGTGGAGTATAGTTTTTAAGATGCACGCTGTTTCTATTACACAACTGTGGCTGTGTTTGGGAATTCCTGAAGTGTCGGGAGAGGTCGTGAATTTTAGTTTCATTTCTGTTGCTGCTATAAAATACCTTGACAAGTCCAAGTGTTGGGATAAATGGTTTATTTGAGCTCATAATTCTAGGTTATAGTACGCTGTGGCATGGAAGGGAAGGCAGGGGCTCAGCATAGCTGGTCAACTCACATCGCCATCAAGAGCAGAGAAAAATGAATGGATGCATACTTATTTGTGCCGAACACTCTGTACTGTACAGTCCAGGATCCCTTGCCTAGGCAATGGTGGCGCTCACAGCGGGGCTTCTCATGTTCATTAATCTGATCAAGACAACCCCCCAGTAGACATGCTCACAGGCCAGCCTGATCTACATAATCCCCACTGAGATTCTCTTCCCAGGTGATTCAATGTTGTGTCTGGTTGACAATCACAAGTGATGGTGTCACTCTTCAGCATAGGGAAGGCAGCAGGTCCTTCCCCTGTGGGAGGATAGTAGCCTGGGTCATCCCAGTCTTTGCTATGAGTGGACAGCCGTGGTTGTGAACACTGTCAGAAGACAGCTGCCATGTTTGGAAAAAAAATATGTGGAAGACATTCTTGTTATTCTATGGGCTATAAAGGAAGTACAGCTCAAAAACATCCCACCCTCAAATTAGAACAAAACAGAAAGCAATTAACCTGCACTACATCATAGGCTTGAATTATTCAGACTTCTGGAAGAGGTATCATGTGAAAGAGAGGTTTCACATCTCGAGATGCAAACAGTGAGTCCCTTTAATGCTGCTTAGGGTTGAGGGATTAACAGTGACCCAGCACCTAAGAGCTCTGTTAAAAAAAAAAACAAACAATAAATATGACTACATTAAAAACACTTTTCTAGGGGTGTCACAAAGAGGAGGCCAACTGACAAACCTATGGAGCAGTTTACTACTTAAGTCACCTGCAAAGTGCCAACTTTCCTGAAGCTGCTGAGAAAGCTGCTGCAAAAGCTCAGTGAGTAAATTCAGAAGGTTGGCAAAGAGCGCAGAGTTCATATAAGCAGAGTATCAGTGTGTACGGTGTCCATCAAGGCTGCAAGGATGATCAGATCAGAGACTATCAGAGCTGCAGATGGGCGAGTCTGCAACAGGCAGACTGCATAGTCCCCTGCTGTGTGGGAGAACATGGTGACACTGCGGCTCAGTTTCACCCAGTGACCTCACTCAGTCACAGAAATGAAAGCGGGGTTCTTCCTGTAATTATGCAGGATCTGGAAGCTGGTTAGAGCAGTGGCTGGATGGGAAATAGCTTTGCTTTCCTTTCTGGCTTCCTTTTCTTCTGGGATGGACACTTGGGCCTCTGGATAGATCATGGTTGCTCATCTTCAAATCAGAGTCTGTGATTACTTACATAGGCCCTCACAAGAATAAGCCTACTGTGTTTGTACTGGCTGGTTGTGTGTGTCAACTTGATACAAGCTGGAGTTATCACAGAGAAAGGAGCTTCAGTTGGGGAAATGCCTCCATGAGACCCAGCTGTGGGGCATTTTCTCAATTAGTGATCAAGGGGGTAGGGCCCCTTGTGGGTGGTGTCATCCCTGGGCTGGAAGTCTTGGGTTCTATAAGAGGGCAGGCTGAGCAAATCAGGGGAAGCAAGACAGTAAGGAACATCCCTCCATGGCCTCTGCATCAGCTCCTGCTTCCTGACCTGCTTGAGTTCCAGTCCTGACTTCCTCTGGTGATCAACAGCAGAAGTAAGCCAAATAACCCTTTCCTCCCCAATTTGCTTCATGGTCATGATGTTTGTGCAGGAGTAGAAACCCTGACTAAGACAAAATTGGGACCAGCATAGTAGGGTATTCCTGTGACAATATGACCATGTTTTGGGGAGAATTGTGGAAGGACTTTGGAACTTTGAGCTAGAAGAGCCACTGATTGTTAAGAACTCTGTGGTATATTCTGTAGGAGCTTGGAAGATCATGTTGAGAACAGTGCAGAGATGGAGGCCTGGCTTGTGAAATTTCAGAGGGAAGATTAAAGACTCTTATCAGGGCCATGTTGTTTTGATTGTGAAGATTCTGTAGTTCTGGTTAGCTGGGGCTGAAGGATCAGCTGTGATTAACAAGATACCAGAACTACTAAAGAGAGAACTTTGCATTACTGGGACTATTGATGCTGGTTAGCTGGAGCTAAGAAATTAGTGGTGATTAAGAAGAGACCAGCATCATTGAGGTGACATCTTCTGGAGAGTGTTTTCTGAGAGCACAAAGAGGCCATGTTCCAGAGATAGCCAAGGTTGTATGTACCTTGTGCTGCAGCAGGACTTGGTAATGTATAAGAGTCACCCAGGTGGTACTGGTTTTGACAGCACGAAGGGGTCATGAAGAGCAGCTGAGGCTCCGCACAGTGAGAGGCCATGGAAGGCCATAAGTGAAGGTGCAGCACAGTTTGCAATTGATGGCCCAGGACTGAAGGTGTCATGCAAAGGAGTTGAGGCTTGGCACCGTAAAGACAGTCTATGAGAGGCTATTGGTAAAGCCTAGTTACAGCAGTGTTTTGGGAATGCCAGTATCATGCAATGACCACCAAAGACAGCAGCAGCAGTGGAGTACAGGCATCTGCAGCCCAGAAGACAAGATGTGTGCTACAAAGGGCAGAGCTGGAGAAGTGACCAAAGCCCTTAGAAGAGCCCAGAAGATCGTGAGTTGGATCCCAGACATTGGTTTTGCTTTTGATAACTACTGTGCCCTGATATTTTTCCCTCTTGAAGGAAGAATGTATTTTAGTGGAGCCCACAGTTAAGAGACCTTGAATTTTAAAAGATATTGGACATTTTAAGTTGATTGAACTTTTAATATGTAAAGACTGTGGGACTTTAGATCTTGGGGATGAATAAGAAAATAAGGGTTGAGACTTAATAGTGATGTGTTTGTGTGTCAAGTTGACAAAGGGTCAATTGTACTGGCTGGTTTTGTGTGTCAACTTGACACAAGCTGGAGTTATCACAGAGAAGGGAGCTTCAGTTGGGGAAGTGCCTCCATGAGATCCAGCTGTGGGGCATTTTCTCAATTAGTGATCAAGGGGGTAGGGCCCCTTGTGGGTGGTGCCATCCCTGGGCTGGAAGTCTTGGGTTCTATAAGAGAGCAGGCTGAGCAAACCAGGGGAAGCAAGGAACATCCCTCCATGGCCTCTGCATCAGCTCCTGCTTCCTGACCTGCTTGAGTTCCAGTCCTGACTTCCTCTGGTGATCAACAGCAATGTGGAAGTAAGACAAATAAACCCTTTCCTCTCCAATTTGCTTCATGGTCATGATGTTTGTGCAAGAATAGAAACCCTGACTAAGACAGCGTTCCTCCACAGAATGGGGGTGTGTGGCATCAGACCCTCACCTGAGATTCCAGCTCCATGACATCTTCAGAGGTCGGAATGTATACCCAAGGTTGAAGGTTGGCTGGGCTTGACTATCCAGTTTTCCTAAGTCTTCACCCATGCTGGGGTTGCTTTGCCTGAGTCACCCATACTCTTGTAAGCAAGCTCCTTAAACTCAAGTCACACACACACTTTCTGAGCCCTGGCTACAGATCCCTCTGACTTTGCCGGCCTTCCAGATGGATATTGATGACATATGTTCATTCTGATAGTCATGGGAAAATTCTCATTGTACATCTAGCATGTTAGTGATCTGGCTTCCTGTTGCCACTTGAGCCCCTCTGCATGCAGCCTGACATATTTGCAGGTTGGGGACTTGGATATAGCACATCTGGGGTGGGCCTTGATTTGTCTGTCACATAGTTCTCATACTATCACCTCCCTCTTTATACTTCAAAAGCCATTTCTGGGACCAGCCCCCATGGAGGCTCTTCCTCACCTACCCCAGTACTCACTCATCCTTCCTGGTCATACAGGTGACACCTCTCATGGTGCCTCATCAAGTCACCAGTGCACAGATCTGGCTGAAGAATTTCCTTCATGATAATGAAGTATGTTCATCAAGTGTGATGATCACACTATGCATTTGACCCCAGCAAAGCCAGGGAGGTTGAACTCACTGTAGGGTCAGGGGAAGATTGAGTCAGGCCTCTTCATTATTCCTGGCCCTGGCGCTCTCTTTCTCTCTCTCTCTCTCTCTCTCTCTCTCTCTCTCTCTCTCTCTCTCTTTCAAAAGATTTTATTTATTTTGGGTGTATGAGTACACTGTAGCTGTACAGATGGCTGTGAGCCATCATGTGTGTGGCTGCTGGGAATTGAACTCAGGACTTCTGCCACCCAGCTAGCCCCGCTTGCTCCACCCCGCTTGCTCCGCTCCACTTGCTCCAGCCCCATAATTCACTGTAGCTGTCTTCAGACGAGCCAGAAGAGGGCGTCAGATCTCATTAGGGGTGGTTGTGAGCCACCATGTGGTTGCTGGGATCCGAACTCAGGACCTTCGGAAGAGCAGTCAGTGCTCTTACCTGCTGAGCCATCTTGCCAGCCCCCTGGCTTTTTCTCTTACCTGTCTTCTGATATGTATAGCTGAGACACTGTTCATTACAGGCTGAACTGATAGAAGATTCTGACACTATAGTCATACCCTATACTCTAGCGTGGGGATAGACTCCATGGATCTCCTCTGGGGTCTAAGATCGCCTCACACCCATTTCCAAAGGAAGAGGTTGAACCTTTCAGTACCATTCTCATTTGTATGCAACCTTTTAAAAAAGATTTATTTCTTTATTGCATGTAAGTACACTGTAGCTGTCTTCAGACACTCCAGAAGAAGACGTCATCAGATCTTGTTACAGATGGTTGTGAGCCACTGTGTGGTTGCTGGAATTTGAACTCAGGACTTTCAGAAGAGCAGCTGGTGCTCTTAACCACTGAACCATCTCTCCAGCCCTGTATACAATGTTTATATCCCATTTGGAGTAAGGAAGATGCCAGGCTTTCCTACCCACGCTAGATGAGAGCTTTGGCTGCTCTCAGGTAGTCAGCTGTGTGTGGAAGCACAGTCCATATTGAGCCTACTGACTTGCTATTAGAGTCCAGGATGCTGTCTCTGCACCTGGAGGAGGTGGAGTAGATGGTAGAAGAGTGTAGGAATAACAATCGACAGATCCACGCTGATGAAGAAGAAACTGAGTGGCCTGGAGTCCTTCCTTGGGACACGAGGTACCCATGTGGCTTCTCAAGCAATACTTCTGGTTGAAGGAGAGATCACAGGCTGAATGGAGAAGAGCCTTCACCTTGTCTCCTCACAGGTCCTAACTGTGATTCCAGACTCACTGTCTCGAGCCTGCATGGCTGTTCCAGGAATCAGGTAAACTAACCCTATTGTGCAAAAATCTGAAATTCAGGTAGAAAGAAAAATTCAAGCTGCTGAGTAGAACAGTACAGGGTTGCTACCCTGATACTTTGAAAAGATTTCTATGTAAACAGCTAGCTCATTATGAGCTTTGGGTTTTGGGGTATATATACATACACATGTATGCATGTATACTGTTGTGTTGCGACAGCCTCTGGATTGAAACATTCCATCCATGAAGGAGGAGGCTGTGAGGGTAGGGCAGAGGAGGGGGTAGAAGAAGGGATAACTAACATTAAGAATGGTTTAGAAACATAGAGAAACCTACTATTTATAAGCACGCGTGCGCGCGCGCACACACACACACACACACACATATGTGTGTGTATATATACACTTATATACATACACATATATACACATACATATATACATATATACACATACATACACATACACACATATATACATATATACATTATACACACATATATACATATATATACATATACACGCACACACATATATACGTGCTATACCCTGGCCAGAGTATAATGCTCCTCCTAGAAGCTATAGGTTGCAAAATAAAAAGCCCACTGCCGGGTATGGGATACCTTCCCAGATGTGGGATACCTCCCCTCAAGTCGCTGGTAAGGAGTATTCTGGAGACCCCATCAGACAGTAAAGCTACTGCAATTGCTACTGGATGTCCACTAGAACTCAATGGTATGGGCCTATTGCTTAAGATATGCCATACTATGGTCACAGGGCATGAGTAAATTAAGCAATTTTTGACAGGGAAGCCCCTTCCTCTCTGACTAGCTTTCAGAGCACCAGAAAGTATTTAGGGTACTGACAGAAAGAAGTTACAGCAATCTTGCTTGGCCTTGAAGACTGCATGCTACAATAATGACCACCATGGCAAGATGTGCCAGGGTACAATAGGGACACAGCTGTTGTGGGAGTGACCAGCTGTTTTATTTTTAATTGGATTTAAGGCCTGCCACACAGGAGAAAACGCACACCTGGTACTGTAAACTTGACCAAGAATCCATGGCTGGGGAGCCCATAGGCCTTAAATATGAACCTACTGCTACAGTTTCAAAGTGTCCTCTACATACTATCTAGATTAGTGCAGCTTCCAGACCCCAGAGTAGCTTCCTTGTGCAGAGGATTGTGGCTAGCCCAGAAACTCACAACTGGTCAAAGTGAAGAGACTAGGTGTCAGTTGAGTGCTCAGCCATAAATGGAAAATCTCTATCACATTTACTTCCCCACCAAGGCTCAGGGAACAGCATAAAAGAGGAGGCAGGAAGACTGTAGGAGCCAAAGGTTTGGAGGTGCAGGGAAGGACCAGTATCTTCTGGACACCATAGGATTGGTATTCTCACAAACTCACACCAAATGTGATTGCCTCCTCAAGACCTATACAATATTAAGCCAGTCAGCATCCCATCATGGAGAGAATAGGGGCCTGTGAGGTTCTACCCTTTACCAAGGAGCTAGTAATAGTTGATGATTGCTGGGGCATGGGGGGGGGAGTAGTCAATTTTCTAGAGTTGTGGCCTCTGGCAGGTCCACCAAGTTCCAGTAGGTGACCTCACACATATTTATATGTAGGCAGTACAAACTGGAATAAGTGGGTTACAAAAAAAGAAAAAGAAGGTATAAAATTGAAGTGAGCATGGATTCTGGAGGAATTAGGGGGAGCAGTGGAGAGTGAATTGATTATAATACATTGTATGCATATATGGAATTTCAAAGAGCTAACAAAAATATTGTATTAAAAAGATTTAGGATACAAACAATTCACAAGTCTCAGGAAGTTCCTGAAACATACCAAATTCACAAGGCTGCTTCTTCCTCAGTACTACATAAACAGTAAATACTGCAGGGGAAAGGAGACCATCTGACCTGCTAAGCCTTCAGTATATCATGCAGAGAGCTGCCAGGATGACGCTTTTATGATTCACACTGGCTGGAGTGAGCTTTTCAGTCATATAGCTGCCTTTGATGAATCTCTTATAAGTAACTCTAATAAACACATTGGTTCACCAACCTGAACCTTGATGGAATTGTTTATATACTCTGTTGATGTTCTATGTGGAGAAAACATTTGCTTCTATCACCCCAGGAAAAGTCACACTACAATGTACAGCCAAAACACTAATTAATTAAAATTATTTCTGGTCACTGAAAGTAATTAGAATAGAAATCCCTAGAATTGGTCCGATTTGGCTTTCAGAATGACTATAAGTTTATATGTATCATTATGACGGTTTTCAGGAACTAACAAAAAAACAGTATCAAAGATCCAATAACATAATAACTGCAGCAGATGGCAGGGGGAACTAGCATTTATCTGATCTAAGCTCCATTCCAACACAAACACCAAGGGATCCAGGAGGCCTGGGTCCAAACCACAGCTTGATCTTTTATCAGCTGATGGGTATGATGAGTCACATAACCCTTTAGGTCCCATTTCTTCATATGGAATACGCTGACAGCTCCAATATGTTGCTGCGATACAAACAGTCGCTCTGCTCTCTGCACTTCACAAAGACACTGTCTGAACATATTCTTGCTTTTCCCCTTTGTACCATATCATACTTTGTCCTCCGTGGCCAGAGAATAGGCTGTGAAGACAAAAACAAAGAAAATCCCAGGGACTAACACACTGTGTCCTGGCCAAGAAGGGTGTAATTCACAGACCTTTCTGACCAGAATGCAATTTGGGAACATCAGGCGTTTCAATGAGAGCTACACACATCAGCAAACTCGATTTTGTGCCTGATTGGAAGACTAAATGGTACAGGCAAGCTGCCTAATGCAGGGACGTCATGCTGCATAACATCCCTCAGCTGGTCTCGACTGGGGCTGTCTGAGACACACCAGACTCCATCAACAGCCAGGCTGCCAGAGTTAATGACTTTTTTTTTTGAAGATGCCATTTCAAGAATTAGTCTATGAAGCTGCCATGACTGAAATCCAGTTACTGTGTGGTTACTCAAGATGGGTGGGCATTCCTTCCAGCGGCTCACAGAGTGACTTCCTAACCCCCATCTGCATTTCCTTCATCTCCAAAGAGACTTTATACCTGCTGTGTCTTGTTTTCAAAACAAATCCCTGATCCATTAAGGAAAACAGGAATCACCTTCTGGCTTCCTTTCTACACACACCTGCAAGTCCCAGTCAGGCCCCTCTGCAGGAGTGGGGGGCAATCAATCACATAGATGCCTTCTGTGCTTCAAAACAGGGCACATTCTGGGAGTGATCCTGTGTCCTCCTGGAGGGTTCTCTTGCTATTGGATGGGGCAGGCATCTGATAGGAAGAGAGTCCTTACGAGGTGTTTTCAAAGGTGAACATAGAGTACTCACTTTCTCAGGCATTTGGGTTGTACTGAGAATCACACATGGATGGATAGGATGGTGCAAAAAGTATTTGTGTTTTCTCAGAGGGTCTTTGCTGGATAGTTTTATCTAACTCAACACAAGCTAGAGTTATCTGCAAGTAGGGAACCAATTGAGAAAATGCCTCCATAAGATTGGGCTGTAGGGCATTTTCTTAATGAGTGACTGGTAGGGATGAGCCTAGTCCATCATGGGCAGTGCTATCCATGGGCTGGTGGTCCTGGGTTCTGTAAGAAAGCTGGCTGAGCGAGCCATGGGAAGCAAGCCAGTAAGCTACACCCCTCATAACCTCTGCATCAGCTCCTGCCTCCAGGTTCCTGCCCTGCTTGAGTTTCCGTTCTGACTTCCTTCAATAATGAACAGTTATGTGGAAGTATAAGCCAAATAAACCCTTTCCTCTCCGACTTCCTCTCTGGTCATGGTGTTTTGTTACACCAATAAGACAAGGTCCTATGTAGCAGTAGTGCCCAGAGACTACCAAATCCCATATAACAGAGAGGTTCTATCCTTTCTCTGGGTCCGGCAAGTGCCTTACACTATCTTTGGAACGCTATACTAAGAGTAACCTGCTCACTGCTAGCTGGACAAAGGGTGCAGGCAGTTGGCTCTAGATCAAACCCAAGCGTGGGTCCACAGCAGCAAACAGGCCCACGATGGCTCACGATCTCCTCTGTAGGAGAAAGCCTGTGCAGGTGTGGTCTTCTTCCAAGAATATTGGCTCAGAAGTGCAAGGAGCAGCTCCTCCCTGTGCAGAGGGTTTGGCTGGCTGTGTGAGAGTTTAGAGAATTCTTTTATATTTTGTATTATCTTAGTTTTGAACCAAGAGTAATATATGATTTACCAACTAGTGACTTTAGGCTTCAGCCTCACAGAGTTATTTTATACAACAAAGGCAGGAGTCTGATGGCCATCAATGTCCAGTGCCCAGCACGGATGCTCCCTTAGACCAGCAAGCAGGAGATGAAAGAACAGCTGTAACTTCTTCTTCCACCCAGTGACATGTACGTACTTTTTCGACTGCTCCAGTCTCTGAAGTCCTTATCACCATGTGTCCTAACACACACACCTGGCCTGGCTCCTGGCCTTGGAGCTGCTCTACAGATGTCCTCTGGCCACCCTGGCTCTGCTTCAGTTGCCTCCCCTCAAGATATGGGACTATTCCTCCTTAGGTCACACAGCATCTTGCTGAAGTTGGAGTAGGAAGAGGTTGGGGAGACTTCTGGTCCTTTTGATCAAAGTGTTTTAAAAATCACTTGAACACTGAAAGTATGAGGATCGGTTAGAGAAGATGGGACCTGACACAGGACGGTTGTGTGTCTTCCTACCCTCTTTAAACTGAGTCTTTAAACAAGGCCTGGCCTTTGGTGAATGCTAAAGGTGGGATCAATGCAAAGCCCATTATAGCACTGGGTAGATCGGAACAGGAATATGACCAAGAAGTTAGTGTGTGTGTCTGTGTGCCTCTGTGCATGCACGTTTATATGTATGGATGTAAATACATGTGTGAATGCACATCCTTACATTCAATTATTTGTGTATGTAAGTGGCGCTGTGCATGCATGCATACTCACACGTATATTCACTTGTAGATGTGCTCATGTGTGTGCCTGCATGTCTGTGTTACTTAAGTGCATTCCAACATATACATGTGTGCATGCTCGCATCGCCTGCAGTGCCTCACTTCCTCACTCTGCCCAGGAAGCCCCAATGGTTACCCTTGCCTTCATCTCTTTTCCCATCAAGGAAAAGGAAGACACCTTGGCCACTCACTCCTGCTGTGGTTCAGCTGCTCATCATTAGAGAGAAGCCGCACCTACCTCCTTGCTCCTCCTCTGTGATGCTGCTGTTCACCACCATCGAGACAATGGCTGCACCCTCATGATGCTTCATTGCACTTGACTTTTGCTGCCTTCGCAGGAGTCTCACCATACCTTGGTGCCCAGGAACATCTCTCTGAGAACCAGCCTTTTCTTGACACCCTGTGGGTGGCCAGGAACACCTACAGATAGAAACTCTTGGGCTTTAGGGTAACCACTACACAGGACTCCACAATGGTGCACTTGCTGGCTGTGGGTTTACAGCCACTGTGGGCACAACGAGCAGTGCCACAGGCAGTGGGTGTACAGGCACTACTGCCTGACTTTGACTCCTTTGGGTGAATATCCAGAACTGAGTTAACTGGGTCTTACTGCAGATCCAGCTTTAGTTTTGTGACGGATGTCTACATTGTTTGCCAAAGTATTTGCCCTTGTTAATATTCCCATCAGTGGTTTACAAGAACCCCCTGACTTCCTCAGGAGGAATTGTTGTTTTCTTCTACATTCTTTTTGTTTGTTTTGTTGTTGTTGTTTTTATTGTTGAAAATAGTTTTATATTAAATTAGATTGAATTAAAGGAAAATTCAATATTATGTTCATATTTTATGTTGGGAACAAGAAATATTTATCCCTACTTCTATGATCAACAAAGTAATTATTTTCTTAACAAGTATAATATTTAAGTTAAACTAACCAATTATAAACAACAAAAGCATCATTTGGACAATATTTCTTAAACTAATTATAAACCCCTTAGCATAGCAATTAAGCATGCTGAGCCAACATGATATCATAGACACACACACACACACACACACACACACACACACACACATGTACACACATATTCAACTTGTTTATTAGAAGAGGCAAGCAAACAACTCATTCCATGCCAGTCTTCCTTTTTCTTAACCCCAGTGGGAATTATCAACAAGCTTTTAAGAGCACATAATTGAAACCTAGTCACTGACAAGTAGATACACTGATTTGAGGAATGCAGGCACGTGAGATGGAATCTTAATGTCATTCTAACCCGCAGCTCCTTGACAGCTGAAGGTGTTGCCCAGCTTTACATATATTGATCGGCCATTTGTAGTTCTCCTTCTGATTACATTAAATGATTCATTTATTTTTGTATAGTTTTGATGGGGATTAACTTGTATTTAAGTTTTTGAGTTCTTCACACATTGTGGACATTAGCTCTTTAGATGAATAGCTGGCAAAGATTTCTGCCAATGTCCAGGTTGAGTCTCATTGCATTTCCTAGGCTGTCAGACGCATTTCTGTTTGACATGATCCCATTTGCCAATGTTTTGTTACTTTATTTTAAGGGACTAGAGCTCAACTCAGGAAGTGTTTGTCCTTCTTTTGAAGCATTTCTTCTAACACCTCGGAGATTCCGGTCTCCCACTAAGGTCTTTGATGCCCCTTGGGTTGATTTACGACAGTTCGGTGGGCGGGGCTGGAGTCCTAGTCCTCTCCGTGGGACTCTATTTCCCCACACCATTTGTTTTGGGGATCTTTGTCAAACATCCAGATGACTCTGTATGTGAGGCCTTCTCTATGGGTCCTTGGCATTATTTTCATTGGTTCATGTATATGTTGTGTGCAGTGCTGTGCTGCGTTTGTCTTTGCTTCTGTAATACAATCTGACATTAGGTGTTGTAACAACCTCATGTTGCTCTTTCTCTTTAAGACCTTTCAAGCTACTCAGTCTTCTGTGCTTCCAGAGAAACTTTAAGATTAATTATTTTATTAAAATTTTTAGTCCAGTCTTGGTGGGAATTATCTTAAATCTATATATGTTTTTCAATAACAAGCCATTTTCACATTTTTTTCTGCTTATCCATGAACATGAGGGATTATCCACAGTAGGATATGGTCTCCAATTTTATTTCTTCAATGCTTTATAAATTTTCTTTAAAGTTGTCTTCTTGTCTTTAGGTGTATTTTGTCGTGTCTATGAGGGGTTGTTATAACTGAATTTCTTTCCTGATATCTTCCTCATCAAATTGGTTGTTAGTGCACTGAAAGAGTATTTGATGTGTCTCATTTTATTTTGCTGAAGGCTTCCCCCCAAACCACCGAACATCTGATGTAAAGGTCTTCTGCAGGAGTCATTATGATCTTTTAGGTATGCACCTATCTTATCTGCTAAAAGGGATAATTTCAATCCTTCCATCCCTATTTTCAATTAATTTTTCCTCCCTCATCACTGTGGCTAGCATTTCAAGCACCATATTGCCTAAGGGTGAAGACAATGCACAAATATCCCTCACTGCTTTTAGAGGAAACACTTTCAAATTTCCCCAGTCAATATAGGATATGCTATAGGTTTATGAAATATTCTCTTTTAATATATTTAATTATGATTGTTTCATTCTGAGATTTTAGGGTGTTTATCATTGAAGGGATGTTAAATTTTATCAAAAGCATTTTTGGAATCTATGGAGATGATTGTGTGATATTTGTTCTGGATTCCATTTAATTCTGTGTTTATTGATGTTCATTTGTTGAATTACTCTTGCATTCCTGGAACAAGTCCAATTTGATCTCGATGTATAATATTTAAAATGATCAATTTTCAATTAAAAAGTAAAAATATAAGTATTAAAACCTTGAAAATGTTCTTGAATTCAGTTTGCTAGTATTTTATTAAAATGTCACATCTATATTTACAAGGATGCTACTTTTTATGTCTTTATGTAGCTTTGAAATTGCACTAATCAAGGCCTCATAGGATAGGTCTGGGAGTGCTTCAGCTCTTTACTCTGTGTTCTTGTTTTATAACGTAACTGAGATCATGAATGCCTAGGGTTACTATGAAAGGTGAGTGCTAAACTGGGAGGGGACGCGACGCACTGCGTGAAGTGCCTGCTGTGTGAGCATGAGGGCCTGAGGCTGGGTCCTCACCTAAAAGCTAGGCATGCTGTTACACACTTGTTACCCTGCCACAGGAGGCCTTAGGATCTAAGAAATGGAGATTATAGGGAGGTGGTGGTGATGGTGGTGGTGGTGGTGGTGGTAGTGGTGAAGATGGTGGTGATGATGATGGCGGTGGTAGTGATGGTGGTAGTGGTTATGATGATGATGATGATGATGATGGTGGTAGTGGTGATGATGATGGTGGTGGTGGTGGTGGTGGTGGTGGTGGTGGTGGTGGTGGTGGTGTGGGCCAATTAGTCTAGCTGAGATCATGAGCTCCAGGTTCAGTGAGAGTTCCTGTCTCAAAAAGGTGCAGGATGATAAAGGAAGACAGGGAGACAAATGATGTTAACCTCTGGCTTCATGTACACACACACACATACACACATACATACACACACACACACACTCTTATTTTGTGATAGTTATTTCCTAATCCCCCTTTGTACCTCCAGTTTTCTAGGAAGCATTATCCTTTCTACATATTCTCCTGTTGTTTTCTGTTTTCTTTGCAGTGTTCCTTTAAATATTTTCTGCAATGCTAGCACAGTGGTCCTGGATTTCTTTAGCTTGTGTTTATTATAGAATGTCTTGGTTTTCTCTTTTATTTGAAAACTAGCTTTACTGGATATAGTAATCTAGGTTGGCAGTTAAATATTTTAGGTCCTAAAGAAAATCATCTCATGCCCTCCTGGCTTTTACATTTTTTAAAGAAAAAGCTCTGTTGCTGGTCTGATGAGTTTGCCGTTCTATGAGATTTCATGCTTTGGTACCCTTCATCTCTAGGTTCAGAAATTGCACCTAATTATTTCTAGGCAATATCTGCCTCTGGAGACAAGCTTCTCCTACGTTAGAGAAGGCCAGTGGTGAACAGGGAGACTCGGGGTAGACAAATCTGCCTCTGGAGACTAGCTTCTCCTACGTTAGAGAAGGTCAGTGGTGAACAGGGAGACTCGGGGTAGACATGTCTCCCTCTGACTTTGCTGAGACATAAAGACCTTGTTTTTGGGATCGCCTCCTGGTTTGGACCATGTCCCTGCACCCCAACTGACTCACTGAGAGGCCAAGGCACATGTTCTCAGAAGATGCAAGACTGCAGTATTTGAATTCCAGGTACACACTCTCCAGGTTCAGGGCCCCTGAGAACCCATACTCTGAATCTGAATTTTGAGTTTTTACCATAGAATGTTAAAAACAGCCATACATTGGTCCTATTAATTTTCAGAAATCACTAGAACTTGATGAGCTCTCTTCATGCACAAAAAAGTATTCAGGCATTTGCATTTAGACACTTCAGAATTATCAGTAAATCAATTTCTTAGCTTAGACCAGTTTCTATGTTACTTGCTTTTAACAACCTGAGGGCGTTCTCTGTTGGTTTAGGTTGCTGCAAACTGTGGCTTCACCTGTGAGTGTGTGGGATTCACAGCACAACTCCAGGGTTTGGAGCCTGGGGTTCAGTGCTCTCTCCTAGGCTTTAATTGGGCAAGCTTCCGGAGATGGTACAGAGGTACCCTGTGTTCACTACTGAAGCATGCCCTCCCCACCATCCGCTGCTCAGCTAACTCACTCACTCTGTGTGGTGGTTCAAGTAGGTTTGGTGCCCATGGACTCATATGTTTGAATGTTGGCCCATAAGGAGTAGCACTATTAGGAGGTGTGGCCTTGTTGGAGTAAGTCTATCATGGTGGAGGCAGGGTTTTGAGGTCTCATATGCATACTCAAGCTATGCCCAGGTGGAATCCAGTTCCCTTCTGGTGCCTTCACATCAACATGTAGAAATCTCAGCTCCTCCAGCACCAAGTCTGCCTGCATGATCCCATGCTTCCCACCATGATGATAATGGAATAAGGCTCTGAAACTCTAAGCCAGCCCTGATTAAAGGTTTTCCTTAACCTTGAGAGTTGCCTTGGTCATGACGTCTTTTCACAGTAGGAAAACCCTAAGGCACTCTGCTAAGATGAACTTCATTATTTAACTGGAGAGTATCTTTGGAAATCGTGCAAAAGAGCAAGTTGAGTCCCGTCACGGTGGGTTATAAAATTCAGGAGTTGTTTTAAAGTTTTTACTTCTTTCCTTGAAGTGTTTACATTGAGCTCAGGTTCCTCTCCTCTGATGTCACCAAGTTTTCGGGATGAGCAGGTGACCTCAGGTCTAGGTGTTTCCTCTGCTACTCCTGGGAGACAGAGATGAGATAGGCAGAGGGGACCTCAGGCCCCTGCCTTTCATCTGACTCAGATAATTCTGATCCCAAGGGCCTTCTAAACCATGGTGAGTTAAATGTCTTATCAGTGCTTCCTATAGCTGGTTAGCTGGTAGTCATCCTATGTTAATTATTCATGTCTTTTGTTATACTTTAATAAAACTTGGAGACTAGAGTTTCTCTTCTCAGTTCCCAACTAGGTTTGGGGGCTCACAACATTTGTTCATAGAGCATATTAGTTATCATAAACTGCAAGTTCTCATTTCCAAGGAAGCTGGTTTCTTACTAAGGAAATTTACTTTTTGGTTTCATGATTACAGTGAAAGTGTTCATGCTTCCATCATGGGACAGGTTTTAAGCTGGACTAACTAATGGCTTCAGAGGAAGCACTGAAAGATTTGTACGGCAAAGTCAAGGATGTCAGCTCACAGATGCACGTCACATTGATTTAGCATGAAAACATATGTATTACAGGCAGGCTGGTGCTGTTTTTTTTGCCATGCACATTTTTTAATTAAATTAGATAACATCTGATTCAATACCAGGTGGCAAATGGAGTGAATGTTGTTTATAAGCTGGACACTACAGAAAATAGGGACTGGAAGATCCTACCTGGTCTCTCTTGGCTCAGACCAGGAATAGTCACTCACCCATTAACGACCTTGGACAAATCCCTAGATTTTTACACTGCAGTCTCATACCCACTTATGGGTAGCAGACACTCACTTGCTCTACTCACAGGCTCACCTGGAATGGAACGTGCTGACCCGGGGTCCCTGGATGATACTGGGTGGTCAGAAGCGCTGCTGCCACCTCTTTCAGGGAAGGACAGAAATATCAAAGGTGGTGTAACTCCCCAGACTCTAATCCACAATAGAGCATCCACTGCTTTTCTTTTCCACAAACTCTGGTTTCCTGGAAGTCAAGGCTTTGGCAGCTAGTCCTAACTTCCTCTTCCTGTAGAGACACTTTTTTAGGTCTGCAAGCCATTCCCCCCGCCCCCCGCCCCCCCCCCCCCCCATACATCATGAAGCGGGTCCTCACTCTCAGGAAAGGTCCTCTCAGTTCCATCTGTTTCCACCTAGAGAACAAATACCTTGCACAAATCAGGGCTCAGTTTTGAACACTCCTATCACAGTAGCCCGCTGATGACTTGTGCACGAAGCCAAGCCCTAGCAACAGAGGCTATTCCAGATAGAAAAATGCACATGGCATTGGAGTCTGGGTTTTCAGATGTTGCAGTTTGCGGAAGGTCTCAGACATCATTGAAATCATGTTCTGGGGTGACATTGAGCAGAACAGGAGCCATCTTACCTACACTGTACCCTACATTTTATTCCTGCAGCTCGGCTTGCAGCTATTGGTGGTGACATCATCCAGTCGCAGTGCAACAGTGGTGGCAGAGATGGTGGCAGGGAGCCATACCTTGCCCTAAGGTCTACTTGCTTTCCTGTTTGTTTATTTAGTATATGTGTGCATCACGGTGGTCAAGGGACACACTGCAGGAGTCTGTGCACATGTCTTGCTTCGTTTGAGAGGATGCCTTTCCATGGACAGAGCTGGGTGCAGGAAGCATACTTCTTCTACCTATACACTTCAGGTGGGATGGCCAGCACTCAAAACTACATGCAGAGGTACCTGTGCCTGGTGTTCATCTCTGAGATTAGTGCCCAAGTGAGTCCCAGTGACGCATGAGAAAGTGGAAGTCAGTGTCAGGCAGAGCGCACTTGACAAGCGCTAACCAGGCTAACTTGCTAGTCTTGGAGGGAAGGGGAGCCCCTAGGGTATGCACTGTCTGATATTACCGTCTTGTCTTTTACTGACAGTTTCCTTGGAAATGAGAACTTGCAGTTTACGATAACTAATGTGCTATGTGAACAAATGTGAACCCAAAACCTAGTTAGGAACTGAAAAGCGAAACGATACTCTCCATGTCTTATTAAAGTGTAATAAAACAAATAAATCACAAATTGGAGATCTGTACTACCTGGCACCTTACAGACTGAGCACACTCCACAATAACTTGCAGCTTTCTAGTAGAAGCATTGGGCTCTCTCCTTTCTATACTTTGCAGAGTCTGAGGTTGAGAACAGCATCTGGCTGGTGCTCCCAAGGAGTCCTGTCTCATCTCTCTCTCTTGGCCTATTCCTTCTGACACTTATCTCCAGAGCCTGGTGAGCACATAAGCCACCTGCTCCAGCCTTGGTCATAGCATGACCTCCTGCAGAGCACAGCTCTGTGTGATCTCTCCCAAGCTCTTCAGAAGGCGAGCCCAGCAGCCAGCACCATGCTGTACCTACTGTTGTTTTGTCCTGAACTCATTCTTCAGTGCTCTCAGGTGAAACCCTGAGGTGACTTACCTCCTGTGACTGCAGGTGTATAAGTAGAGTTGTAGAGTTCTTGCACCCATCCCCACATCAAGCCACTGCCCACAGGAGACCCTTCCACTCAGACCCAGCTCCGATAGCCTGTCTGCACAGGCTTAGGAGCTTCCAGGGACACCATGCCTTCCAGGAAGCTATCCATCCCTGCAACTGCCTTTGTTGCCTTCCTGTATCTTCCTTGGCCCTTGGCTCTAGCTTGGTTTCTGGCCATGTTGCTGGCATCTTTTCTTTCCTAGACTCAGCTATGCACTAGCTTTCCTTACACGTCCTCTACTGCACCAGGCTGCCAGTCTTCGTCTTTTACATTGCCATACCCACTCCATAGCATGAGGGAAGATACCAAAGAGGGTCCTGAGTGGCAAAAGGAGTTCCAAGCACCATCCTGGCCAGGGTCTAGGGTTGGCACAGCTGGAAATAAGACACTTGATGGCAGAGCACCAGTCTATCAACGCCCCACCCTCTTGACCTCCACAAGCACTCAGTATCCCTGGCTCTAAATTTTATTTTGATTTGTTTGCATGGGAACAAAAAATTAAATTGGAACTATGTCCTGGCTATGATGGTTCATGTCTGTCGTGCCAGCACTCGGGAGGTTGAGACAGAAGGATTGCTAGAAGTTTGAGGCCAGCCTGGGCTACACGGCAAGAATCTACTACTTAAAAAAGGTTGAAAATTTAAACATTAAACTAAAATGGAATGATGAAAGCAAGTTCCATTGAATTACCCAAAAGGACCTTCCCAGAGGCTAGCTTCCCAGTCCTTCCCATGGTATTTGACAACATGTTGACCCATATCACACATGGAGGAGGGCCAGTCTCGGGATGCCTTCCACAACTCTATTGGTGGTCTAGGAACCAGGAGCTATAGAATAAAACCACTTGGAGGATGAAGAAGTGGGGCAGGGCTGTGGGAGGCAGAACTGGGGGTGCTCAGCTGCTGAGCCAGAGACTAAGTGGGGGCCCTAAAGAGGGTGGTCATCTTCCTTACAGAAGGACAGCACTCCGTGGCACTCCACTATTTCCGCTGACTCTTGAAAGGGAGGGAAAGAACAAGTGTGAACAGTTAAAAATGTTACAAATCTATGTGGATTCTGTCTTTGTTACTATGATCTTTGTTACTTCGTTACCTGATAGTAACAACTCGAAGAAACAATATTTTGGCTCTTAGGTCAAGTTAGAACCAACAATGGCGAGGAAGTCAGGGTAGCAGGGAGTGGGATTGGAGCAGCTGGTCACATGACATCCCTGATCAGGAACGAGACAGTGATGCTTGTATATTGCTGCTTCACCGGCTTTCTCCACTCACACAGCCCAGGATCCTGTCTAGGGAATGGTGCCACCCACAGTGAGCAGATTTTCCCAAGTCAATTAACTCAAGGCAACATCCAAGAGCCTATCTCTTAGGTGATCCTAGATTTTGTCAATTTGACAGTTAACGCTGCCCATCACAGATACCTATCCCTGCTTATAAAAGAACAGTGATACAGATGTCTGGAAGTGTGTTCTTATTAGAAAAGGAAAATATCCTTATCACTGTGGGACATTCTTGCACTGAGTACAACATATTAAGATGAGGCTGTGTAAGGTCTCATTGTATGGAGAAGTCTTTTTCTCTATTTTCATGTGTGTCATAGGCATCTGAAGGTACAAGGTAGATGCTGATAGTTATCACTGATTATGCATCTATCTTAATTGATGACACAGTCTTTCAACTAAAACCAGAACTGGCAAGTAACTTGTTTTGCTGACCAGCTTTGCTCTGGAGATCTCCTGTTTCTGCCTTCTAAGGTTAGATTTACAGGAAAAGCATCATACCCTCCCAATATTTACATGGACTCTTGGTATCTAAACTCCAGTCCCCATATCTAGGCAGTAATCCCTTAACCATTGAGCCATCTACTCAGCCCTGAAGATTTCACAGTATGTATGTTTGCCTTAGTCTTGGGTCTTGGTAGCAGGAGGTGTTATATTAATGTATTTCAAAGTTTCAATGTAAGAAAGCTCCTCCGCCCTTGTCTCATATGTAGGATGACCTTACAACTCTTAGATTTCCCAACATTTTTTCCTCATTTTACTTTGCAAATAACCTCCCCATACAAACTATAAATATCCACTATGCTCCACATAAATGTGAACAAACCACAAGCCCCTCACAGCTCAACATAACATCCCAGAAAATGAAGACCCGGAATCACCTTCTGCATGATGGGGGATGGCTCCAGAAGCCCCAAGAATACCCACCAAGAGTATTCAAGCTCAAAGAAGGACATACCATGCACAGAGCTGCTATGTGTATTGTTATAGGCAAATGACAAGGAGTCTGCAGTGTTCAGCACAGAAGAAATGCTTTTCAAATACTCTCCAGTGTGGTTGGTTGACTCCACATGTGAGGAAGAGCAACTATAACACATTATAAAATAAGCCAAACCTCACAAAAATTACTGATTAAGATCATCTTAATACCTGAGGTTATATTAGTTAATTTTCATATTGTCTTGAAAAATGTGTTACAAAAACAAGTTAAGGAAGGAAGGATGGATTTGTTTTGGCTCACATTTTGAAGGGACTGTCCATCATAGTAGAGACAGCATTGCAAGAGTGTACGGCAGCTGCTCACACCAAATCCTCAGTCAAGAAGCAGAGAGCTGGTGCTCAGTTTTCTCTCTTTGTCTTTCTTCCTTTTTATTTAGTCTTCGATACTGGAGCACCAGCCAGTACAGTTTTATAGTCACACTCAGACACGTGTCTCTTCCAGGATCCCAGAGCCAGTCAAGCTGACAGGGCAGATTAACCATCAAAGAGCATCTTCCCTAGAGATGGGTTTTCTGGGAAGAGCAAGTTTCCTCCTTCCTTGTGGCCACTGGGAATGAGCCCCATTAATCCCTGTTATCAATTCTGTAGGTAAATGCTGTAGAAACCTATATCTTTCTGAAACCTGTCGCTCTCATCACAGGATTATATGCTGTACACAAGCATCAGAGAGCTCAGATGCTCTCAAATGGAAGAGACATTTATTCAGACAAGGGTGCAATATCTGATTTCTAGAAACCATCCTTTACTAACATAACCCACAAGAAAATCTTAGGATTTTTTTTTTCAGTTGATTAGAGTCTTCTTGACTGGAAGTACCTCATGGCAGGTCTTTCAAGAACCCTGCTTGCATATTATTACCATGTGCAATGGGTGACCCAGCAGAACATTCCTGGGTATCCCTCCAAAGGGAATAGTACAACACTGTTCACAATAGCCAAGAAATAGAAATTACCTAGTATCCATCAATAGATGAGAGAACCAATAAAATGTGATGCATATCCATAGTGAAATATTATTCAGCCTTCACAAAGACAGAAGTCCTGTTATTAGTGGCTTTATAGAATAGCCCAGAGGATCATGTAAAATAAACTAAACCAGGCAGAGGACAAGTACCTCCTGACCCCACACGAATGTGAAACCTTTAAGGTTGGCCTTGGGGAGTTGAGGGCAGAATGTGGCTACCAGGGGCTGGGTAGAGAGTAGGCAGATGCTGGTGGAAGACGGCTCACCATCTTGACAGTAATTATAGCAACGGATTGTATATAAGATTAGCTCTTAATTTCCTCACAACAGAAAACATGCAAATATGTGAGGTGATAGGTTAATGGTCTTGATTTAATCATCATTCAACTTAACTGTGTATTGATAGTCACATCATATGCTATAATGTACACAATTCCTAGTTTTCAATGCTCACTTAAGAAAGCAAGGAAATTAACAAGCAATGCAAACACAAACACAGGTTTTCCTTCAGCAATAAAGACAAGCAGGGATTTCTAGAGATGCCAAGCCCCAGGCATTGCCTATCAAAGGCAGCAGGGCACCAGTTCCAGGGGTTCCCAGCTATGGTGTCTTAGGTAGGTTTCTGTCATTATGATAGAACACCAGGACCAAAAGTAACCTGTGATGGCAGTGGTTTGTCTTATGTTCATGCATCAGAGTCCAACATGGAAGAAGTCAGGGCAGGAATTTAAAGCAGGCCTCTGGAGACAAGAACCAAAGCAGAAGCCATGGAGGAACACTGCTCACTGGCTTGTTCTCCTCATAGATGGCTTAGCCCACTTTCTTATACAACTCAGGCCCAGCTGCCCATGGGTAACAGTGCTCACAGCAATCATTTGTCATTAATCATTAATCAAAAAAAAATGCACTACTGACTTGCTTACAGACAAGCTGATAGAGTCATTTTCTCAAACAAACAAACAAACAAACAAACCAGAAATCAACATATCAGTAAACCACAACCTTCCACTTCGGATCTGTCCCGAATATTTTATATCACTATCACAATATGAAACACATCCTAACTTTTAAAAATCCCATAGTCTCCAAAAATTCAAACACTTAAAAATCTCTCTCTAAAATATTCAAAGTCTCGCAACTGTGGGCTCCCATAAAATCAAAACCAAATTCAGTTGGTCAGTTCTCACTCTAGAGGGGCCAATGAGCACAGTGTCGCAAACAAATCAAAGCAAAGGCAAAATCCACCATGTAGACAGCTCAGTGCTTGACATATGGAATCCACCCAGGATCCTCTGGGCTTCCAAGGGCCTGGGCAACTCCACTTCTCTAGTTCTATAAGCCACAGTGCACACAACTTGTCTCTTAGCCCCAAGCAGGCTCCATTCCACCCTTGCTGTTGTCTTTGGAAGGCAGCCCAGGGCACTAGTGGGGCCCTCCACCGTAACTGGTCCTTACCTTCACCAGAAACCTCCCCTGACCGCTCTTTTCAGGGACTCTGACTCTGACACATGGTGCCAGGCCTCAACTTCTCTCCAAGACCCTTTCAATTCTGGGGCTTCTACTGCAACTGAGGCTACACCTTCTCCAATGGCCTCTCTCACCTCGAGTGACAACCCTCAGTTGCTCTCCATGACCCTGTCGTGTCTTCAAAACCAGCATTGCCTGGGAAACTCACACACATTATCAAATTGGGCTACCAACAGGCGGTACATCCTTGGCCACTTGGGGCCCGCAGCCCTTACCTGCTGACTCTGAGGAAACACTTAGCAGAAGATTTCACCTCAGTGGTACTTGTGTTTTCATAATCACAGCTGATTCCTTAGCCTCAGCTGACCACTATCAATTGTCCCCCAAAACCCAAAGGCTCCACTTTAGTGATTACAAATTCTTGTTAATCACAGCCAATACTTCAGCCTCAACTGACCAGAACCACAGATTATTAATCCAAAATATTTAACAGCCTCAACAGAATATTTAGGGGCCTCTCACACTTCTCTTGGAAATTTTATAAGCCAGGCCTCCACTTCTGCACTATATTATAAGTTCCTGCAATAACCTGTTGAGCTCTGAACACGCAATAGCTTTTCTAGCCTAAAGTCCCAAAGTCCTTCTACAATCCTCCCTAAAACATGGTCATGTCTGTCACAGTAATAACCCAAAAATGTAGTGCCAATTTCTGCCTTAGTTAAGTTTTTTATTTAGGTTGGTTCATTGTTATGATTGAACACCATGACCAAAAGCAACCTGGGGAGGAAAGGGTTTATTTGGCCTATACTTCCATAACACACACCACCATAGAAGGATGTCAGGACAGGAACTTAAAGTAGGAACTAGGGGCAAGAACTGTAGAAGCCATAGAGGAATGCTGCTTACCGGCTTGATGAGGACGGCTTCCTCAGACTGCTACTTTATACAACCCAAGACCACCAGTCCAGGGGTAAGAGTGCTCGAGGTGAGCTGGGCTCTCCCACATCAACCATTATCAAGAAGCGACCTTACAGACTCTCCTGTAGACAATCTCAAGGAGGCATTTCCCCAAATGAGGTTCATCTTCCCAAAATAACTTTAACTTCTGTCAACTTGACAAAACCTAACCAGCACACCAGACAGAAGCTGGGCGTGGTTAAACGCTGGTGCTTCAGAGAAGCATCTGCTTCTGCTCAGAGCCTGCTAGAGCTTCACAGGCACATCCCAAGGATATATTCCTCCTCTTCTAGACCTCCAGAGAGGCCACTGGTGCTTTTCCTAAACTTATGACCCCTGCCCTTTACCCCACTTCAAATGGGAACCCTGGGAGCACCAGGAAATTATCAATCACTACATTCTTCTGTTCCTTTGTCCTCAAAGCTTTCAGAACTTACTGTTCCTTCTCATTCTTATAACGACCTTATCCCCGGACAGCAGGGTGGAGCCTCAGAATGGTGAACTTTGGCTTACCATGTAGTACAGCCATACTGTATATGCACATAGAAGTAGAGTAATGGAAGCACAGCGTAAGAGATATCGGCACACTGTGCTTCTGTAGTCCTGTGCCCAGCAGCCCAAGCATTGGGACAGCACGACCCTTGATGGATGAACAGAGGAGCCTGGTATAGTTCATACACTGTGGGATACTACTCGGCTCTAAATATGAAATACTACCATGTTACAACACAGATTAACCTTGAAGGCGTCATGCTCAGTCGCTGAAAGACAAACTCAGCATGATTCCACTCATTAAAGTTCTCAGTGTAGGCAAATCCATAGAAACAGAGAACAGGATGGTGGGGGTTGTTGGAGGGGCCACAGTTTCAGTTAGGGATGAGTGGCAAGCTTTGTAGACACACAGGGGTGTCGGTTGCTTCATGCTGTGAGTCTACCATGCCCTAAACTCTACAATGACAATGGGAAGAACAGTTAATCCTGTTCCATCTCTGACATCACAAAGTGTAGGCCAACCAGTGTACCACTCTCAGTATGACAACAACCCCAGTTTCAGCCCCCAACATCATCTTTGTGACCCAGGGATAAGCTAGCCCTCTGCAGCTAAGACGAGCACCAGCTCCTGGCTTCCCTGAGAGCCACACGAGGATCCAGGAAGCCCTTTCCTCATAAGAGGTTCAGGAAGTTTTACTGGTTTTGTAAGAACATCAGCATGGCTTCTCGCTTCCCACGGCTACCACACTATGGGCATGCTCAGCATCCAAGACCCCCCCCCCACCCTCTGCCAGACACTTCACCTTACCTATGTCCTCTTCTGCTGGACCTGGGAAGCTGAGGCCCGGCTGGGCCAAGTCTCCTCCTTCCTCCTCTGCAAGACACAAGAGAAGACAAGCTTACTGCAGTGAAGCTGCTGTCACTACCTGTGGCTGAGACACTCTGCAGACACAGAGACACTTTTCTGTTCCTTCCCATGGCAATGCTCGAAGCTCAGTGTCTTGTATGGACAACCTCAGAGCAACTGTCACGATCTGTGACAGCCCCAAGATCTCACATGTGCCCCATTCCTCTTTGAGGTCCCTGCAGAGACAACATTTGCAAACATATCTTAGCTTTCCTGTATGACTCTGGGTGTGTTTGATCCCATTAGCATCAGTATAGGCTGCTGAGGGGCCCTGACCATGGATGGCCTGGCTTCCCTAGACTTCCCTAAGGGTCCAAGTCACCCTGAAAGAGAACCCCCAATTCCAGGGATTGCAATCGTACCCACTGTTCCCATTCCTGCATGTTCATTCTGCAGTGCTTGCTCTCATGCTTCCTGTAAGCTCACTCTGGGTAGGTTTTTCATGGGCATCAATTTCCTCCTTGGTGAGAGGCCAGCCCAGGTCCTCATGTTTACCTTTACTTGCTTTCTCTGGCTGGCGCAGCAGAGACACTGCTGTCTTAACATGGTCATTTCAACTCTCTTTCCTGCGTGTATGGAGACACTGAGTGGAAAGGTGAATGGATATGTGTTCTTATCCAACTATCTCCTGGGGACCTGGGCTGGGGGTCTGGACCCTACCTTGGCTTCTGCACAGCACCCCAGGGTCTGGTTTCAGAAGCTATCAAGCATTCACCTGTGCTGAGTTTAGTGCCTGGAATGGCCTGCTCTGCACTGATCTGCAGTCTACAATGTGCAGTGTTCAGCTGAACACAGAGATGCAACTCAGACTGAAATGAGCCACATCACACACATATAATTGTGTCTATACACATGGGGGTGTGCATCAAAATTACCGCATTGCCTACACGCAGAGGTATCTATACAGTCTGTTACCATTCTGACATACATCTGTAAATACAACTGCCATATTAGACTTCATATTTGTGCATCCGTGGGATTCCAACATCGGTGGAGAGGCTCTAAGATTGTATAAGCATCTCCTCTGGCAGTGAACATCCCTAATCATGTTGTAGTATGAACAAGACCCATACAAGTGTATCATGACTGGATCTACACACTCCACTACCACTACCCCTCAGGCAGCACATCACCAGCTGCTGCTCCACGGGAACTTAGGAGAAGAAAGAGGCAGGTTTGTCATGGAAGATGCTGAGGATCAAGGTAGAGCCTTCCTGAATAAAGATGAAGTCAAATTTCATGTCCTGGGCTCTCCTGAGACACCACCTACTGGACTCAGGCTCAGTATTTCATTAAGATAGTTTATTGCAGCATTGTGCTTTGTAGTACCTAACTATGTGGGCTTTCTACATCCTTTATCATGTTTTCTTACTAGCAGATAGGCATGCCTGTTAGGGATATGGTGGGTTCTGAGTCCACGCTAAGACCCAGCACCATAGCCAGTTCTAACTAAGTATAGTCTCCAGGGAGACAACTGCTACCCAATGTTATCTCAAAGATAGAACTCTGCAACAGACTGGGAGTCAGTTCTCATACTTTCTCTCATCCTACACACGCTCGTGTGCGCAATGAGATTTAACAGAAAGGACCTGAATGGGAGGTTACCTTACATTGTTAGCAGTGATGTCAAGAAAATGGACAGAGTACAGAAAGCACAGCATGGCGGTCTACTGATCATACCGCTGTGCTGGTGCCACGGCTTACAACGCTGATGGAGGAAAACGAATGGTAGGTAGGAGAGTTTATGGTCAGCCCTGAGTTTTAGGCACAGGAGTGACTGTCTGTATAATTTACCTCGATCCTTGTTGCTCACATTACTTTAGCAGGAAGTCTTGGTATGTAGGTCAACTAAGGCCCAGGTGTAAAACCAGGCAAGCACACAGAAATCTTTGTATTCGCTACCTCATGGCTGACAAAGGTTGCCTTGCTGTAGATACGATACGGCCCTTCCTTGCCCAACCGGGCTTTGGATTTTCAGGCCAAGTGTTACTTCTGCCATATTCCTACTCCAAGTCCCTGATCTGTGCAGGCAAGTATCCTGCTCGGACTGAGGCCACAGCTGACATGAGTGCCCTTGTCTACAGTTCTAGTATCTGTGCAGTGGGTGCCAATAAATGGGTGAGGAGTGGGAGGAATGATGGAGATGCAGAGGATGCAAAGGACTGCCAAGTTAGATGACCATTCTAATTAGAGTAGGGATCCCATATCTGCCTCTTTATAGCCTTAAAGACATGGGAATACTGGTGATCAGCAGATCTCCCTCTTTCTGTCTGTCTCTCTGTGTCTCTCTGTGTCTCTGTCTCTCTGTGTCTCTCTGTCTCTCTGTGTCTCTCTGTCTCTCTGTGTCTCTCTGTGTCTGTCTGTCTGTCTGTCTCTCTCTCTTTCTCTCTCTCTCTCTGTGTGTGTGTGTCTGTCTGTCTGTTTGTCTAAAAAACCCTGCTTCACTTCAGCTTTAACACAAAAGATAAGCTGCACAATCTGAGACACAAGCCAGAGCTGAGGCAGAAGAACAATAGTGCCATTAGCCAGGCTCTCAGGCATCTGAATCTGGGTGATTGCCAGCCTCCTCGATCCACTTCTTCATCTTCTCATGTTCAAGGCCAATAGATCTTGGGCAGGGAGAGCTGCGAGACTGTGTGTGAGATTAATCAGTGCTATAAAATTAATCGTGCCTATATCTGACACCATGCCTAATCTCCATCTCATCCTAAGTAAAACTAGAAAAGTGCTCTCTATGGAAAGTTCTGAAAACTACCCACGTACCCCTGTGAGCACGTCTAATGAGCATCAGTCCCCATCAGAGACTCTTGCTGTCCCTGCTCTCTGAGTTTTCTCCATTCACAATGCTCCCTCAGAACGGTTTCTGGCTCACTTTACTTTATGACTTATTTTTCTTTCACCCTGGAACTAAATGCTCGATGTGCTTGGAAGAGTGTGCCCAGAGACCTTTTGAGTCTTTTCTGTGTGGGAAAAGACCTTTCTAAAATTCTGTGTTACAGCCCCTCTTCCAAGGTTTAACCCCCCAACTCCATGAGAAGTGCTTATAAGAGACTCAGCAGTGGGAAAGAACCATGGACAGGGTCTTCATGAAACTATCATAAGGCATGAGAGAGGTTGTACCACCCTCTAGGCTGGAGGCATAGTTTCCACAAACATGAATATTTTCTCCTTCCTTTGATCACAAGTTACAGATCTGATTTTTCCCTTCTCTGAAGCTGCCTGGAAGTTACAGGTAAAGGCTCTCCTGCTCCACTGAGTTCTCAGGCTTCCCACACAGCTCTGGCATGTTTAAGACTGAATCTTACAGGATGCAGGTTCCATCTGGAACTGCAGGAGCGCACCATGCTTGCTTTTATTTCTCGCGAGATGAGCTGTCCATAATACCAGCCACTCACACTCTCCTGAAGGTGGACAAAGAGAGCACACGCGGGAGTAGGGTCCTCCAACTACTAGAACCACACAGTTGTATCACTGAAGCTTCCACAGAAGAAGATGTAAACCAGGGAGGTTAAGCATACCCTCACGGTACACATGGCCATGGCTATCCCTGCTTCCAGACCCTTTCTTCCTCTGTACCACCAGCAGAAGCCCCACAGTGCTGCCACTAACACCAGTGTGGCATTATCTGGAGATTCTATGGTGACTCTGAGGACCGAGGCGACAAATTATAAATCTTCTGATGAAAGGCAGACATGAGAGGAATGATTGGGAGAAGATAGGTGACAGTTGGGCCAGGAGATCACTTCTAAGAAAGGGTCCTCTTCTCAGGAAGGCAGTGCACAATACAGCTCCGGTGTCCAGGCATCTGTAGGATGGTGTTGTGGATAGCATTTCTACTCTGTAGACAGCATGGCTCCTGTGTCCAGATGTTTCTGGGAGGATGGTGCTGGTGTCTCTGTGAATGGCTTGGCTCCTCTGTCAGATGTTTCTGGGAGGATGGTGAAGTTATTACCTTACCTTCTCTATGGACAGCAGAGGGTAGGATCAACTCAAGGAGGAGGGGTTAGAACGCCCAGGTAGAGGGCAGAATCAGTTTAGGTAATGGTGATAAGTCAACCAGGTAGAGGGTAGAGAAAAATATGAGAGGGTGTGTCTGCCAAGGGATAGGGCAGAGGCAGATGAAGGTTCCTGGTTCTCTTTGTTTCTAGAGGGCAGGTACTTCATTTAACTGCTGCATGGCATACGTTGGCCTGATGCCTGTCTTCTTTCACACTGGTGCTAAACTCAAAGCTGGGTGGGACCTCTACAGAACTCAGTTATATCTCCCCACCTTCCCTGGGGATGGGTAGTTCCGTAAACTGTCCACTCCATCATGTTTCAGCCTCTTCAGGGCTCTAAGGTGGTAGGAGATGCACCTTTGTAACTGCAGTGCGGCTTCTGAGCCCCATAGCTCAACCACAGCTCTACTGGGCTTAGTAAGCACCCTGGTGCCTGCCTCACTGGTACAGCCAACCATGCCCCTTGATTTGGCACACTCTCTGGTTGGCAAGGACTTTGTTCTGGCTTTTCCAAGGAAGCATACCTTCTATTTCCTTACAGGGTAGAGATGGGAGAGGAGGGTCAGGTTGAGGTCAGAATTCTACCTGGGAACCATGCAAATAAATGTGTGCAACATGCCCCATCAGGTCATCCCCATGTCACTCCCTTGGTTGCCACACCCATAAATTTTCATTTTGGATCTCTGTGTTGTGTGTAAGAGGTTCTCTGCAAGACAACCTGACCTTACGGGTTGGGGAACTGTAGCCTTCCTTATGTTCAGGGGGCTCTTACCTGGGTGCTTTGTCTGGTCCTGGAGATGGGACCCTTAAGCTACTGCCTGCAGTGGGATCATGCTCTCGGTGAGCCACATGGGCCACAGGCATTACAGAGCTTTCATGGACGCCCCCAAGCTCAGGTTGCTGACTTGTCTCCCTTGTCCCACAGACTTCACTTTCTAGATTCGCCCTGTTCTCTAAAAAGTTTCCTCTGAAGACAGCACACCCAAGTCTACATTTTGGCCCACTTGCTAATGATAGCATTGGCGGCTGCTTAAATGAAGGCTTCATCTCTGCTCGGCGAGGACAATGACACTGATGAGTCCTGATGCTACTTCCTCTTGCACTGCAGCCACAGCTGCACCACCAGCTTGCTGCCGCCGCCAGCCAGCCAGCCAGCCGTGGCTTCCACAATAACCGGGGCCTTTCATTTTACATTTTCTGACAACACAGAGGGCTCATCATTCTCTTTTGGACTGAAGATTGAGCCTCAACGGAAGCTGCCCTGAAGTCTGCAGAATCTTTACCCACAGTTCAATGTCACTTGAATCAGGCTAAGAGGAAAGCTCAAAGGCCCTGATGAGGCCACTCCACTCAGCTGAAGATGGCAGGGAGACTCACGCTCTCACGGCAGGTGGCACCCAGCACTGACAGCTGAATGTTAGCATTCAGACCCACAAGTGTTAGGGTTGCCTCTGCTCTTGTTTCCAAGCTTTGAGGGTGGGTCCAGTTCAAGTAGCCATGACCTGATTGTGCCCTTCAAACGGGCTTATGAAAAAACTCTGACTTAAAGCAACACACAACACAC
>JADRCD010208106.1:0-43575 GCA_019843815.1 Montemys delectorum | reverse complement strand
TGATATAAAGAGAACGTTGTCATTTTGACATTATTTTGCTATAATTATTTGAAGTATATAAATTAGAAACTTTGGGGAACCTCAGAATTAATCAAGAATATGTATAACAACTTTCAAGTGAGGCTTTTGATGAAGTTTCCCGAGTCCTGTAATCTTGTCTGGGAATTCAGTACATGCTTGCCTTTGGGCTGGACAATAGCCATCTCTAATCACACAACTTCTCTGGGTAGAGTTCTTATTTTTAGATACAGTGTGCACTTAATACTGACTTTAACAAAGCTTGCGCATGCATATGTATGTGTGTATGTTTGCTATTAACATATACACAAGACTTGGTATGTATCCTTCCATTTTAATAGACTTAGAATTTGCCCAATTAAAATTATTCAAATAGCATTTTGCTAGGATGGAGACTAGGTAAGATAGAACCCATTTTATCCAAATGTGCAAATTCAAGCACAACACAGTTGATGATCCTTTTGGCCTACATCTAAAGAGTGAAACTTTGACTAATGGAATAGGAACTTGACTATATTCAAAGCTTGAGCAGTGGAATATATAGACAGGAACAATGTGTCTAGTAATGGTAACTTAGTAGAATAACCTTTGTCATGTTGAGATTAATAAGGTTATAGCCAAATGCAAGTGCCATTTTGAGAGGGTCAGTGACATGAGATTGAAGACAGGAAACATGAGCCCTCTATTTGGCCTAGTCAGAGAATTGGTAAGAATTGTGGGTTAGTACATTTAAATTTTGACCTGAATAGTACTTACTTGACTCTTCTACATTCCAGTACTACTTAGAGAAGATGACCATGTTTGAAGTGCCTGCATTGCTCTTTTGGTTAGGGGATCAGTAGACTCCATTACTACTATCCTTTCTTTACCTACTTCATCTGTGCATGGATGAAAAATGCCAGATTCTTCTGAGCAGGTTTCAGGTCCCAACTGAGAAAAATCTGATATAGAAGGATTTAGGCTAATGAGAATAGTGAAGTAAGCTTCATAATTCTATATAAATCAGCAGATATGATGTTGATGTAAACAGAATCTGGCTAGCTTCTTTTGTAGTCCTAACCCCCTGGCATGGTTTTTTATTAAAAGCATCTTTTAATAAAGGATCATGTGTGTGTGCCACTTTTAAATTTGACGTCACTTAGAGGTAACTGTTTTTTCAGGAGCTCAGTTCTCGAAAATCAAAAAGCTCTCAACATGACAGGGCTGGGAGTGTTTCCTAACACACTTTACATGTATGTTCATATTGCATTTGAGAAGTACAAAATTCAGAGAGAAGACACTGTGATAGATCCTGTAATTTTGGCTCCCGGATATTTCCTAAATCCTTTTTGCTCCAGATCTGATGAAAGCTGACAGGTTCATAACACTACAGCAGTGTGATTCTTTCCTACAGAACTTAGCCTTTTCATTTTCTAGTGGTTGTTCCTTCTTAGAGAGCACCAGCAGGAGTGCATGAAGACGTTTCTATACAACGGGTACGTGTGTCTGCCTCTAAAACACCTACTCCTATCCCTACATCCTGATCTTTCTGTTCTGGATTAGGTAGGATAAACTGGCCCCTATGCTCCAATCAGTGCTAGGCCTGTCTCTAGTTTGTCTCTTTGGTTTTGTGAAATAGGCTGGTCTGGAATTTACAGTATCAACCAAGCTAGAATGGAAATCCTCTTGATTTTGCCTCTCAAGTGTTGCAGCTACAGCCATTGGTCACTACAATTAATCTAATCCTCCCTACTTCCAAGATTTATTAATTTCTCTGTATCTGTGTATATGCATAAGTGTGTGGAGACCAGAAGAGAGAGTCAGACCCCTCTCTGTCACTCTCTGCCTGTTTTATTGAGGTAGGATTTCTCCCTGAACCTGGGGCTCACATTTTCTGGGATAAGATGGAAGCACGAAAGTGCCATAACTATTTTTGTCTCTGACTTCCTTGGAGCTGGGGTTATTGGCATATGCAGGATGGCCAGCTTCTTATGTGTATGCTGGAACCTTAAGTCTGATACTCACGATTACATAGGAGTGTGCTTAACTATTGACCTATCTCTTTAGCCTTCCAACCTCTCTTTTCTTTAAAATAAGATTTTCCCTGGAGCTGGAGATGTGGCTCAAAAGTTAAGAGCATTTGCAGCTCTTGCAGAGAACCCAAGTTTGGTTTCCAGCACCCACTTAGAATCTCACAGCCATCTGTAATTCCAGTTCCAGAAAATACAACACCTTTGTCTGATTTCCTCAAGCACCAGACACACACGTGATGCAGAATCTGATGCGGGCAAATTTTCACACACATAAAATAAAAATAAATAAACCTAAGGATTAGATTGCCTTTGAAAAGAACATTTTTCCCCAGCAAACCTAGTTGTAAACCTGGTTACTGGGGAGGCTGATGTGCTCATCCCATGGATGCCCCACTCCTTTGCAGCATTTCCTCTTGGCCAGAGCAGAAGACTTAGCAGAAAAAAACATTTGAATTTGTCTACTTGACAGTGTGGTAAAGGAAACCACAAGCACAAGAATGAAAGAAAGGAGCACCCTGTACCCCTCTCTTTCAAAGTTCAAGAGGCAGCGTGCAGAGTGGAAGCAGAGATCTGGGTTCAGGACCCAAGTTTTCTGTTGTCTATTCTGAGTCAGTATTCATGCTGTCTTCCCCATTTGCTGTTTATTGAACATTCATTCATAATTTGTCAAACACTGTGCCAGACACAACAGATACAACAAATCCAGACATCCCAGCTCCTGCCATTTGGTGCTTCTGCTGAGACTGTGGATACTTAGTGTGTGTAGCAGTGAGAGTTGTTAACTGCAGGACACATTTGAAGCCAATACTGATAAAATTAGTAACAGTTCAGACATGGGATGTGACGACATAGCTGTGTCAAGACACAGTTGGGAGTTTGCTCAAACAATGTGGTGAATACTGGCTCTGAGATGGTGACTACTAGTAAGGAGAAAAGAGATGTTGATGTGAACGCTAAGCAGAGATGTTGGAAAGGTAGTTGGATGTTTGAGATCAGGGTGTTGAGAAAAGTAGTCTTTACATCATCAGGCTGGATACGATGGCTTTGGTTGTCAGTGTAGATAGAGAACAGGTGAAGGTGCAAGTCTGAGCCTTAGGCCACCAGTGTCTGGAAATGGGGACTGAGGAGGCTCCCACTTGAACACTTGACTGACCTGAACCTGACTTTTCTCCCTTTCACCTTGTAACAATTGTCAATGATGAGATCACACGTGAGTACTCACATGACCTATTTCTTGCTAAATTGTATCCACAAAGACAGGAAGGCTGTGTATAGAAATGATTTTTTTTCACTTGAAATTTCTTCTGAATCTGTTTTGTGATACTGTGTGAGAGTTGTAGTTTTGGTGAGTATCAGAAGTTTTCAATATGTACTCTGTTCAACACTTAGGAAAGCGGATGGGGGATGGGAACGTTGGGAAATGTAAGTGTCATACTATATAGTGCTGTATGTTTTCAATATGATGGTATTTTAGTCTAAGAAAATGTAATGCAGAAGGATCTGTGAACTTTATCACAGTGAGCAAGATTGTTATATTCAAGAAAATGTATATGAAGATAAGTACATTTGCAAAATATATGTGTGCTAGTTATGAATTGCATGTAATGGATAGCATGTTTTTGTGAACAGATGCATGCTAAGGCTCCCAGATCCCTGTAAGCTGTTAGAACTTGCCATCTCCCCACTCTACTCTTCCCCTCTCTGCTATCCTCCGGCTCTGGAAACCAGGCGGGGTTTTCTGAAAAGTGGGCTCTGTTCTGGGAAGACGCTGTGGCTCACTGCCAGCGTGTCATATAGCTTAGCCAATCCCATGGTGAAAAGACAAGACTTGTAGAAAGATAGGGGTAGAGACAGCAAAATCAAGTAGGCTGAAGGAGAAAACCAAGGTCTGTGCTAATAGAAGCTGAGATCATTTGGGAGGGGTTTCTGGAAGGTCCCCATTCCCTAGGCACTTAGCGTCTCTTTCCTTGAGCTTCTGCCTTTATACCCACCTGCTCTTGGCATAACTTCAAAGATTTGTCCTAAAGAGTTGAATTACAGAGTAACAGATAAATGTAACCTTCCCCAGGCATTTAAATCTAGAACATTTACAAGAAGTAACAATACAAAAACTTGCATTTTGCCTGCTTTTGAAGTCTGCTCTGATAGTATTGAAATATTAGATTGACCTCCTGCTTCTGTCTATATCATTTTAGGATGTGTTATGTGAACAAGTACAGGCTAGGGGAGAGGAAAGAGATGATGAATGTCATCTCTGGAAATCTGCATTTTGTCATGTACCCAGGAAATAAAGCCCTCTCTGATGAACTTTAGGAATTTAAATGCAAGAGGGTACAGAGGTCATCTGGTGGAGAGTCTTTCAACTACACATTCCATCAAAAGAAAAGTCCCTAGCATTGTGGCACACCTGTGGTCCTAGTACTCAGGAAGCTGAGGCTGAGGCAGGAGGGCTGAAAATTTGAAGCCAGTATATATTAAAGAATGAGACTCTTGTCTCATTTCCCCATCTTCAGAAAAGAAGTGTCTTGAGAAAGAGTTTGGCAGAAGTTGAATGCTCACATCCATGTGATATCAAATCCTTGTGACTCTTCCTGTTAAGAATTATTTAACTCTGTTTAACCCATTAGCTTTTATTTATTTATTTATATTTATTTATTTCACTATGGATTCCTTTTTTCTTTTTCTTTTTTTCCTTTTTCCTTTTTTTTTTTTTTTTTTTAGCACTATGCCCTAGGACAAGCACCACTGCATTGAATTGTGAAGAGTTCCAGAAAACGTGGTTTTGGATGACTCTTTGGTTAAGTCATTGCATATAAATTAAGCTTGATATTTTATTTTTTTATGGTTCTTGTCTTAATTTGTAATATGAGTAGGTAGAATGAATTAGTCACTAATGTCACCAATAGCAATGACATTTTCTGGCTCTGACTGACTAATTAAACCAACCTTTAAAAACTCTGTTTTCATATGAAAGGCTTTATTTTTCTTACTCCTTTTGTATCTAGCTTAGTGCCTGCCATATAAAATCATTTCAGTAAATGTTGAATAAATACATACCTCAAGGGTTCAGGACATGGGACCAGTCAACTGTGTTTGCAGGTAGTAAAGTAAAAATGATCTTGTTTGTGCTCTCAAGGAACTTTCCTAGGAAACCAGGATGTGTTATTATGAAGAAAACACAGATGAGATTTTGAACTGTAATCATCTGTGGGATAGCTCTGGGCAATAGTGGGCTGTGTTAAATAACTTTCACAAGAAGTGTCAGTTAGGGTCACCATATAGTCTTCTTTTCCCTACCAATGACTTTATAATACCACCAGCACAGAGAAACAAGTGTTTTTGTTTTGTAGACAAAGGAGTGGAGGCTTGAAGACTTAGGGATTGTGTCCAAGTTGACATAACTTGTGAATGAAAACCAACAATTAGGACCCGCGTATGTGATTCTAAACCATGAGGCTTTCTGGCCCCCATCATGCCTTATTCCTTTTGTCATTCATTCATGTGAAAAGCTGGCCTGAAACTCATGATCTACTTGCTTCAGCCTCTTAAGCTGGGATTACAGGCATGAGTCACTATACCTAGATAGCTTTTTTCTTTTGTTATGTTATGGTATGTCGTATTAAGATGAATCCAGTGGATGTATCATGTCTACTCAAAGAACTGGTCTTTTTGAAGAAAACTGATAGTTTTTCTTATCAATGGGGGACCATATTCCTCTAGTGTTTTTGTGTGTACCAAAATCAACATAAAATTATCAATTTAAAACTGTAGGTCGTACATTTAGGTGTGTAATTCATTGGCATTAAGCCATGTAACCTTTCTAGAGTTACTTCATCATAAAGTGGTCAACCTTCATTCCCCATTGCCCAAATCCTATGGGTACACCGAAACTTGGTTCTAAATTTGACTACTCTAGATAATTAATTTAAATAGAGTTGTCTAATATTGGCCTTATTTCACTTAGCCTCCATGATTTTATAGCATATTAACTGAATTTTATTATTTTGCATGGGTTAATATTCAACTATATACATGTCATACTGTTTATCCACCCATCTCCTGGTTATCTACTAACACTGACTGTTTCTACCTCCTCAAAGCCCTGCAGCTTAGTGAAATCTTGTCTCAAGATAGAAACTTTTTTAAGGGGAGAGAGGACTGATGATGTAGCTCAGTGGTAGAATACTTGTCTAGTACTTCTGAGGCCCTATGTTCAATACTCAATTCTGCTATGTATAATGCATCTGGCTGCATTGATTGATTTTTGCATTTGTCTGTAGACACAAACAGTTGAACTGATGTTGCTCTTTGATATTCTCTTGGAGAAATGCTCTGAAGTAACGTGCCTTTATTAGGGTTTATTATGGTGGCATCATGAAAGTTCTATTTTATTTAGTGGTCTGGGCTTGGAGCACACATTTGCCAACTCTGTACACAGTTGGGTTATGTGGAACAATGCTTTAACGAGGATTCAGAAATTTGTCACACCTGGCTGGGCACTCATCAGAGAGCCTGATAGGTGACAAAACCTCTTACAGACTCCTGGAGACTGAACGACAGGTTTGGGAATGGCTGTGAAACTTCTGTTAGTTGCAACTCCAGTCTCCCAGTTCTGCCCAAGTGAAATTGGTCAGATTCCAAGGTGGAGACCTGAGGAGGTCTGAGAGGGCTTCTGAGTCATCAAAGGCAGATACAATTTCACTCAACATATGTTTTGTTGTACACTCAGCCATATTCAGAGATCTGAAAAGATTACATATCTGTTTGTTATGAGAGCATTGAATTCTGGGTAAGAAAGCTAGGTCTTGGTTGAGCAGCACTACGGAGTAGTAGATGTCCTCCTGTCCTCTGACTTCTGACTCTAACGTGTTGTAAAAATCATTCTACTGAGTCCTAGGAGCAGCCTCCTGAGCATGTCTGGGTTGCAGGGTCAGTGGAGGTTGAGTCACCAGCTGTGGAATGCTGATTCCTTAGACTGTCTGTCAGTCCAGCCGCAGCCAAACTCTTTAGTCAGGACCAAAGCTGTGGGAAAGTTCTGACTCATTTACATTTACACTTGACTCACAGAAAACCTCTAGCTTCTCATTTTATTTTATCCAGCCAAATGTTTTGTGTGCTCCTGCGTGCCTGCATGTGTGCATGTGTGTATGCACGTGCACAGTGTGAGTGAAATATACAAATGGTATTTGAGGTTATTTGCTGAGCTCACTTTTGTTGTGAGCTGGGGCTGGTGCCAGGGTTGGGTGGGTGGGGGTTTTCAGCATGGTAGCCATCCATGCATCTGTTGGTGAAGTGATACTTGGAAAGAAGCATACCATTTTCATCAATCAGTCTTCAAGCATCCTGTGCACATACTTTCCCTGCTACCTTCTGAGTCCCTGCCTTCACACAGCACATGTACACGTATGGGGTTTGCATGTGCTGAAGAGGGTTGCATGTTCTCAGGAGATGAATCTGTAGGGGAAAGGCACTTGGGTTCCCTTGGAGCCTGGGCCAGTCTTCTCCCTTAGTTCTGTCTGCTCTCTGTATACCTCTGTCAGCCTCAGTCAGGGTTTTATACTTTGCCATCCTGTCTTCTTGTTCTCTTCCTATTTTTCTTGTTTGGAATATTTCCCATAATCAGCTTGTATCCTCACACTGCTTACCTCTTCCCATCTCTAAAGGCACCATCCATTTCCTCCACAGTGGCCAGAGCACTGCATTCTTTCCATGGGCCAGGTGTTTTGTTAGAGATATATATATATCTGTCTATCACTTACCTATCTATCATCTGTATTTATCTTCTACAGATTTTTTTTTTAAAAAAAACAAACTAAATACTTAGGATTATGCTTACTTGCAGGAGAAAAGCTCAATTATAGAAATTGAAAGCTGCTTGAACCTAGCTATTAAGGTTCTTCTTGTCCTGACCAAATTCCCCATGCTGGTTCCCCTCAGCATCTTTTGGGTGTGACTATTAGCACCAGCTGTGCTCACTGACAGCATGCTCTTTAGACTTGGTCAGGTGTGTTCTATCTACATTTGGCAGTCAGTCACCTTGCCTCATGCGGAGGTGTGGCCTTGATGACTATCTTACTATGTTCTGTTCTTCCCACTAAGCTGTATGCAGACTTTATGTGATCACTTTGTGTTTGTGTTACTTAAAGAGGTACAGGAGTCGGTGAACTATTTCTCCTAGCTATATTAACCCAGTTAGGCATTTACAACCTACCATAATGTTTTCTTTCACTAATTAGTGAGTGTCCTTAGCAAACTATCCATCATCTTCCTCTTTTTACACTTTTATTCCACAGAAAGTACAGACCAGACACCCTGTGGCTGCGACTTGTATCATTTTTCTGCCTTGTCCTTTACCCTCAACCAAAAAGCTGGCCAGTGAGCATCATGGTTCCTCTTTGCACTCCTCCTGTGCTTGCATTGCAGCTGTGTACTATTGTGCTGTTCCATGGGTGCTGGAAATCGAATGGAGGTCCTTGTGCTTATGCAGCAGACACTTCCATTTCTAGAGAGCCCTAGAACCCATCCAGTACTTCTTCACTTTGCAGAACTTGAGTCTTGAGATCCTAGAAGGCTTGCTCAAGACTAGGCAAGACCTGGTCATTTGTCTTTCTGGGAGAGGGTGGTGCAGAGTTTTTTGCACCCTTTCCTATTTTTCTGTAATATCTACTCTTTCTAGTTTTTTCCTATGTGCTCCTTCACCACCCTCCTGGTCCAAACACAAGCTGATGCTATGCTGGGCGTCCTCTCCTTTTTTCTGGCTCTTTTCTAGAACAGTTGTACACCTATCCCCCTTCTCAGTTTTGATGTCTCCGAGCTGGGAGCTGCTCCTCTCCCAGATGGCGTCTAAGCCCAAGCCTTACATTATGCCTTCTTGACTGCATACTCCGTACTGCTAATTCTTAGCATCCTGCCAAGTGCTCCTCCAGATGCTGAGGCTCCTGTTTGTCTTAACAGCTGGAAGTATGCCTCAACACACTCTGTTCCCTGTTTTGTCTTTGGATCTCTTGCATCCTCTATCTTTTCCAGAAGGGATCCAGCAAGGGCACTGGACAAGGAGTTGTGCCACTCACTGGCAGTTGCTCATGGGAATGTCCTAAGCCAGGTCTTTTCATCTGTGGAAGGAACTGAGTCCTCAATATTTGTCAAAGATTTGAAAGCCTCTTTTAGGGACAAAATGTGTAAGTAAATGCTAGATCTTATTGTTGTGGTGCAAGTGCTTCACAAGTACTTTAGATAAGTGTCTAAGAAATGCTGATTGAAAGACAAGGTGTCTGTCCATAATCTCCCTTCCACCCGCTCCTCCCAGCACCATTTAGAGACATGGCCTCATTATGTAGTCCAGGCTTGTTTGGAACTTGCCTTGTAATTCTGGCTGCCTTCAACCTCATGGTTCTCCTGCCTCTTCTTCCTAAGTGCTCGGATTGTGTTGCCAAGCCTGGCCCTCCTTCCGTCTTCTGAGTATCCACTTCTGCCACCATAGTTTTAACCCTGAGGAGAGCCATGGAGATGGCTTCTCTAAATCTTATCATGGCCTCTTTAATAGCATTATAGATACATTAATGATAATTAGTTTAAAAGAAGGGAAAGTAAAGCAAAATCGAGCTGCACAGCATCTTGCTGCAGTGTGGCTTTTAAGAGGAAGACACTTACTGACTTTAATTAAACAAAGTACTGTTGCTCTGTCAGAGACCTCCTCTTTGGCTAACGCAGGTTCTTTGGGAGCAAGGCAGAGCTGACCCATCGACTTGGCATTGATCATTTGCTCATCCCTAGAAGTTTATTGTAAATGAAGCGGCATTTACTGTTGTGGGGTATTCCTGGAATCACTGCTATAGTTAGAAGTAAGTGATTCTGTGTGACAGGCATGGCATAGAGAAAAGCTATAATTCTGACTTGTTGACAGGGAAAAATGCAAGTTTTGTATTTATATTATGTCATTCTTTTGGCTAGAATCCAGCAGCTTTACAGTTTCTTGCTGTGTTCTCAGCAGAATGTTACCCAGGTCTAAACGAAGTGCTGGGGTCTCGGGAGAGACAGAGAAAGTCTTTCTGTAATGCTGTGGGTAGGAGGCAGTGGTGGTGCAACTGGAAGACAGCAGATGGTTTTCCTGGGTGAGTGTGTGAAGACTTTAAGAAAGTTCCATGTCCAGGCAAGGTAGGTCTGTGTTGAGTAAGCAGAACATTGCTATTCCTCTAGGGTGGCTACCGTGCTGGAGGTGTGGGCTGGAGCATAGTCAGGGTGGGGCAGTTAATAACTTGGCTGCTCCTGTTTGTTTTGAGACAGGGTCTTGCTGTACAGACCAGGTTGACCTCAAACTTACTTTGTAACCTATGCTGGTCTGGAATTTGTAATCCTCCAAGCCTCCTGGGCGCTAGATTATAGGCCTGTGCCACCACACCCAGCTTGATGTTTTCTTTTTGATAGTACTTTTAGAAGACTTGTAATGAGATCAGTGTCCTAGGTGGATGTTAGATTGAAAACTACTAAACAGACAGAGAAGACAGGGTGGTGGTGATTGAAGGGTGATTTCTTGCCCTGTGGAAAGGGCAAGGTCCTTGAATCAGGAGCTGCACAATCAGATGAACAGAAATTATGGTCAAGATCAAGGGTTTCCTGAGAGTTGAATTCTGTGTTAGGATATTTAGCTCCTGCCAATCCTGTGAGATAAGTCCTGTTGTTATCTCTTCACTTGTACTGAGGATATTGAGGTTCAAGGATGTTAAGTAACTTAACCTGGGAAGCCAGATTCAAGTCATCCAGGTCACTAGAACGCCAGCCTTTGTACTTAACCTTTAGCAGACTGTACCTTAGTGTGGGGCAGGATTCTGTTTATTTTGCATTCTTTCTAGCAGGCTCCCAGCCTGGAGTATTAGAAATTATATACTTTTTCATTTTTTTCTGAATTTGTCAACATTGTATTGATATTTTCTGCTTTAGAAAGGTTTTTTATTCCTTAAAATAATTCACTGTAGGTAAGATAGTATCTTTTTAAAAGTCAGTATTTAGAACAGACTAGACTCTTAACACAAAGACTCCTGCATCTGCCTCCCAAGAAGTGCTAGGGTTAAAAGGCATATACCATGGCACCTGGAATGATAGTATCTTTAGTGGAAATAATCTAGGGCATGCAATGTTTTATTTAGATTTTTATCATTGATTATAGTTATGACTCAGTCTTTTTCTAGACAAACCTGGCGTTGGCCTTTGGCTCAGATACACTTGATGATAGATAGCATTCTGGAACATTAGAACATTAGAACTGTCTAATTCAGTTTCTGTTTTGCCTTCCATCTAAAATTCAGTCATCTCTGTATCCCTTATACAAATATTAAAACTTCAGGAGCTATCCGGATTGTCATATAGAAGTTGCTGGAACATTGCCTTTTTGGAAGTAGTTTTGAGTTGGCTGTATTCAGACTCACAAAACTGTTTTGTTTGTTTTACTTGTCCATCAGTCAGAAACTATCAGAGATACTTGCCACTTACATAAGACTGTGATAAAGAATTCGAGAAGTCTGTAGAACTTTGATTTCTCTCCTGCATAAATCAGTACAGTAACTCTCTGTCACTGAATAAAGGTTATTTTGCTTCTAAATCTTTGCTTTCACTGAGACACTATGGGTTGCTCATCTTTATTGGTCCGATTTTCTAAGCTACTTGACATTCATTTGAAGTCCTCAGTAAAGTGTGTCTTTTAAGTCATACTTTATGATTCCTGCTGGTCTGTGTTTCTGGCACGGCAGACCTTCTCTTGTAGTGAGAAACTTGACTTGGTTTCCGGAGCCAATGAATGACTTTGTTCCTTTTCTACTTTCTTTACAAGTGATCAGGTAAATCAGGCTTATTTTGACATGTTTCTTATACAAATGTAACACCAAAACTACTTGTCATCATGAATAGGGGCAGCCATCCTTTCTTGAACGTAGATCCATGGTGCTATGCTTGAAGAGCTTAGTACTGGTCTGAGCATGTTTTTTTAAATGCCGTGACTTATTTTTTATTATTAGAATGTCAGTTCTCTGAGAGTTCATCGTATTAATTCAGCATGCAAAATGTCAGAGTAAATTGTGTATTGTCTCATAATCCTGTAGCCAACCTTGTTACTCAGAGTTTAGATTGTCTCTCAAATCTGAGCTGCAGCACTGGAGGTTAGCGTGAAGATGAGATACACTAGTGGTGCTGTTTTAGATAGTACTTTCTGGATAGTGCTGTTTGCAGCAGATTGCGGAGAATGGTAAACACACTTGCCATGGTTGTAGGCTGTCATAGCATCCTGGTTGTAGGAGCAGATTAGTGACTTTAGTCTGGCCTTAAAGCTTGTGTGAAGCCCAGAGCAATTCTGACTCTTCAGATTAAGTACTATAAATTAAAAAGTCTTAAGTACTAAAAAGGCTTATGCAGTAGCCCTCATAGAAGAAACCTTGGCCTGGTGGGACTAGAAAAATCTCTTCTGCTTTAAAGGGCTCTGAGTCTATGAGCTTTTCCTGGTTTAGGGCAAGCTTCTTTGTGTTTGAAAGCCTTGGTAAAGGCGTGCATGTGTCCTTAGCAAGTTTTGCTGATGCCCATTGTGAAAAGGAGTAGTGTAGGTTTCCCCAGAGGAGTGTTTTCCCTCCAGGCCTTTACACATGCGGATGCTTCTGCTCAGACTGCCTTCGCCTGCTGGTGCTTTTCCTCTCTCACTCCCTCACAACCATCACATTTCAGTTCTGTGTTACTGCTTCCCTGAGCCCCAAGCTGTATCGCACCGCGTATGCTGTCTGTCTGTGTCTCTGTCTAGTTCTACTGTTCCTACAGGTGATAAGCTCCACATGGCAGGGACCAACTTGTTCTTTTCCTAATTAGTTCATTTGCTGATATGGAAAGCCATGCAGAGTGAATGGGAAACTTCTGACATTGACTTTTGAAGCCCTGGTTCTGCACAAAGCACAGACTTATTGTCCAGTTATTTTCTAATGTCACATTAGACAGTGTATCTCCTCATAGTCTTCAAGCACTTGTCATGTATTTTTTTTTAAAGCTAAAGGAAAAATGATTTGCTATTTCAGTATTTTTGAAGGTACTTGTATCCCAGTTGCCAAGCAAAAGTTGTCACATCAAAATTCACACACAAAATTTCCTGCCTGGCCTGTTGGTCATTACTTTTTAAAAACTTATTTTATGTTTGGTGGCTACAATATTTTGCTTGAATATATACATATGTATATACACACATATATATCTTATATATACATATATATACACATATGTGTGTGTGTGTGTATATATATATATATATATATATATGATCTGATGCCTTCTTCTGGTGCATCTGAAGACAGCTACAGTGTACTTATTTGTAATAATTAATAAACCTTTTAAAAATGTGCTAAATAGTAAATAGAATCCAACTTTGAGTCCATACATTGATAGCTGCTTGTTGGCAAAGACACGTTGTAGGGATGAGCTCCTTTGGTATCTGCACTGTCATTCCTGGCATCAGGAGAGAGGCATGGATGACTCTTCTTAGGACAGGGCACTCTACACCTGGGAGCAAGAGTGCTGCCTTCTTTTCTTCTCTTTGCCTTGTTAGTGTCTCTCTTAGTCATTGCCTACCCCTTTCTTCTAAATGCAGTTTCCTATATATATATATAGGCTCTGCTGTTTCCTTAGTGAAAATACCTTCTTATTTTCAAATCTAATAACCTCTGATTTGATTTATTTTGTCTCTAGATCAGCTCTGAATGGGCTTTGGAATGTAAAGAAGAAAATCGAGTCTGCTTTTCAGGGACACTGGACAACCGAATAAATGCAGGTATGCACATTTCCTTCTTTTATTCTTTTAGGCAGGGCCTTACTTTGAAGTCCATACTATATGTGCTTGAGATCCTCCCGTCTCAGCCTACCCAGCGTAGAGATTATAGCTTTACGATTGCACCTGGCCTTAAACCATGACACTCAGCCTGTAGGACTGTCTGTGCTCTGACACAGACATCTGTCTGTCTGATCTGTATATTATTCATTCCCAGTATTGGATATGCTGGTTAAAACAATTCCTTCACCGAAAAAGCTCCAGGAAGTAAAGTTAAGTTCTCTTGTAACCTCTCCTGAATAGCTTCACTGTTACCAGTGTATCATCTGTTCTTCTAGGTTTCAGTGCATGTTGTTACTCACAGGCCCCTAGTACACCTGTTGTGCTCTTTCACTGGAGTCATCCAGTGCTGGTCATGTAGCTTTGTGTCTACATTTTCAGCAGCTGTAGAGACACCTTGTGTAGTCAACCCTCTCCTATCAGAAGTTATCATTGGGCATTTTCTTGCATTTGCTAATAGCACCGTCTACAAAGAATCTCTAAGACAGCGGTTTCTTTTGTCTTACACTGTGAAGCAGGCTTAAAACACTATTGATTTGAATCTTGGTTTTTCAGTATGATCAAATTAGGGACTCAGTGCTGGCCTTTTTCGCCTACTTATCTGAACTGTAGGATAAGTCATTAGCTTAGTCTTCAGCCCAGTTTCAAGTAGATTCTGGGTTTTAGGTTATTTGGGATATTATACATTAAAATTGAATACCTGGATGGTGTCTCTTTTAAGTTATCTCACTTCCTAACATCACCACAGCTGGTAGACTAAGCAAGTAGATTTGGTGCTGAGAGTTATGACAGGATACGCTGTGTAGGACTCCTCATGTTTAGGAAGTTCCTTGTATCCTCTCCCAAGAGCCCACTCTAGGCAAGCCTCTGTACTTCATACTGGGTGTAAAAGATGAATACAGCTGTTATGCTCAGAGATTCACAGCACCCAGGTGTATGAATACAATGACCATAATATTTGTGGCTAGTGTGATAACTTTAGGAGTACAAGAGAGATGGCATTGCTTGAGGGTTCAACTAGGGGTCAGTGAAGCCTTCTAAATGGAAATGTTAGTATGGGCTGGTTTCTGAAGAAGATTGAACTTTGCCGTGAAAGGTAAGAGGCAAGTGTACTACTGGAATCAGTATATGCAAAGACAGCACGGAGGCAGAATGGGTGGCGTGAAGGGACAGGATACCTGGGTTTCAAACAGCTCGAAGTAAGAGGAGATAGTGTGAGGGGCCAGCCAACCAGGAGTCTGTGGATAATGAATAACTAGTGGAGGGTCTGATCTGTGTTACAGAGATAACACTTGGATACTTAAGTGAAGCTGGGGCTAGCAGGAAGGAAGGAAATACTTTAGGGGCAGGAAAATGGTTGGGAGGTCATTGGTGTTAGACAAGGACTGGAAGGATATGTGGGGTTCCCCTTGCTCCTTTTCCTACGATGCCCTTGGCTGGACTCAGTGTCCGGGACTGCTACTTTAGTCCTGGCCCACTTGTTTCGAAGGCCTTGTGAGTGGTTTTCCTGCAAAGAATTTACCTGTGGGTCTTGCCTTACATGAGATGCTTGTCCTCCTGCTTCCCTCCAGTGACAGGAACCTGTCCCCAGTCATCAACTTTCATGACCCTTCCATGTGACTTATAGTGCCGAAGTAGTAGTCACTTTGTGTACACTGCCTCAGATGAGGATATGAACAAACAACTGAAACTGAAAAGACTAATAACTCTTTCTGTTGGTTACTTATAAGTTACGTGGTCCCAGCAGAGGCCACAATATTTAGTCCTTTAACATCAGTAACTCCAGATGAGAGCTCTTTCCAACTACAGCTAGTGTGCAAATAGAACATAATTCAAATCCTGCTTAAGATTGTTCTGATTGTTGAAAATGTGGTTTGACTGCTTAGTTACTGTGCATAATTAATTATTTCTATGGTTTCATCTCTTATAAGTCTGGCCTCGGTATTCAGAAAGGAAAAGGGTAGAAATTCTCATCCAATCTCACAGTACCGAGTGGGTACTGGGATTATCAAGTATTTACCATCACATCAGCCAAAGCTCAGTTCTGCTTGCTTTCCTCCATAGCAAACAGCACATGGAATGACTACATTGTCTGCTCTTCATTCCCAACAGTATCTAAATATAAAAGAGGACTGCAATGCCATGGCGTTCTGTGCTAAAATGAGGAGCTTCAAGAAGACTGAGGTGAAGCAAGTGGTCCCTGAGCCAGGAGTGGAGGTGACTTTCTATCTGTTGGACAGGGAGCCCCTCCGCCTGGGCAATGGAGAGTATACTGCTGAGGAGCTGTGCATCAGGGCCGCCCAGGAGTGCAGTGAGTACTGGCTGCAGGGCTGGGAGGCTGCAGTGGGACACTGTGGAGAAGCACATGTGGAGTCTCTCCTCTTTTTATTTCTGCTGAGAACAAGGTGTGAGTTCTTGAAGCCAGTGTTCTGCCTTGTTTCCCAGTCCTAGACCTTCACTTCTCACTGAAATGTGTATTTCCCCTTTATCATTCATGAGACAGCTATAGAATACCAAGGAATGATCCTTGCCTTCTGTAAGGCTCAGTCTTGGGAGACAGGCTCATGTTCAGAATGTTCTAGAACTCAGTACATAGCCCATGGCCTCAAAGCTATATTCCTCCTGATACTGAGTGAGTACTGGGATTACAAGTATTTACCATCACATCCAGCCAAAGCTCAGTTCTCTATTCTTTCACAGCTCTGTAATTGGAATGACATCAACACTAGCTGAGGTTCTGTGCAAGTGTGTATGAAGTCAGTAGTTCTGTTTCCTAATGTATTGCTGACTATTCGATTTCTTGAGCTTGGCCCATTCTTCTCTTACTAGTTTAAAGTGAGGATTTTAGGGTTGCCCCATGGCTTGGTCTTGCTACATTGTGAAAAGGACACAATCCTTTTTAAAAGTGAGATTGGGTTATAAAAATGTATATATTTAAAAATGCCATGATGAAGCCTTTGTATATTAACTTAAAAATTAATTTAAAAAAAAAGGTGAGACTTGTTTTACTTAAAGTTAGTCTATTACCTTGCTAATGTGAGAAACCAAAGCACATAAACAAAATAAATCTCCTTTCATCATCCTCCAGCATAGAGCTACATGGTGTTTACCCACCTAATTTTATATGGAAAGTAAAGTAAAGCCATAAAACCATAAAACAGCCACTTTTCTCATACATTAATTTACTGAAGTTCATTGGAATATACACTTAAAACAGGTGGGTTTTATAGTGGTAAGTTGTATTCAAATAAAGCTGTTTGGAAAGGATCGTAGTAGACCTACTTATAGTGATGCAGTAACTTGCTATGATGTGATGCTGGAGAGCCTGGGCCATCCTCTGCCTGAGCCTTTAGCTTTGAGAGCAACATTGTGGGAATGTTGTAGACAGTTTAAGATTTTGCTAGTAACATAGCTTGTCTGGAGGCCCCATTTGCTTCCCAGTACACATCATTCTGCCTAAAGTGCTTTACATACCAGAACACCAACAGAAGGGGAGAGTTTATGTTACAGGGGAAGAATATGGTAGGCTCTTACTACCCTAGTACCACGTGGGATGAAATGGACTAAGTTCTGTGCAATGTGGGAAAAGGAAGCCATATTTTTCAGTAACTCTCGATAGACAGTTTGTTAGGATCTGACAGTAGGGATGTCTGTTCCCTAGCCCAGTGTGTAGAGAATAGATGATATCTCTTCTGTTAATTTAAAAATATATAAACACTGAATGTTTTAGGTTTTTATAGCTCTCATTAGTAATTGCAGTAAGTGGTGTTAGGGCAAAGTGCTTTCCTTTACATTTTCACCTAACTGTAGTAAAGTTTTTCTTTTAGCTTTCATTGTTTTGTCTCCTGATAGGCCCAGAAGCAAGGCATTTCCTAATCTGGTTTTCTCACCATGCTGTTTATTATTAAAGGAGCAGTTAGTGGAGTGGGAAGGCAGAGCACTATGGGGCCAGCTTTGTTAAGAGATCTTCCTGCTAGTTAATGTGAATAAATACATTATAGTGTAGAGCGTACTTAAGTGCATTTAAATATTAATTATAATACATTTTAATCACTGACAAAAGTAACTTAGCTTATTTATTCTAATATACAATTTGTATGGTGGCCAGAAACAACTTTGCATATATAATGAATAATCACAGTGTCAGAATTGTTTAAACAACTTACAGGAAACAGACTGAGGAATTCCTATCTTCCTCAGATGTTTTCTCCCTTGCTGTGATTTAAAAGGAACACATCGGATGGGATCTCTGGGCCTCTGAGGTAGCCCCTTTTCCTTTTAATCCAAATTTGGTAAGACTCCTGTAATGAGAACTGTATCATTTTATTTTTAAGTGACTCTAACTTGGTTTGCCAGGAGCCACATTACATGCTCCTGGGGAGCTATGATTCCTGATTAACATGATTAAAACTCCCTGAGTGAACATAGCTGAGAATTGCATCTGCCTTGAGAGGATGCAGGTGACAGAGATTGTTTCTGGATGAGAGAATTTCTTATCTTTGTGTGTATTGCTCTTTGGAAACAGATGGCCAAGTGCATCTGCCTGTAACTTAGCCGTGTTCTCTCTTCTCAGGTATCTCTCCTCTCTGTCACAACCTCTTTGCCCTGTACGATGAGAGCACCAAGCTCTGGTATGCTCCGAACCACATCATCACTGTGGATGACAAAATGTCTCTCCGGCTCCACTACCGCATGAGGTATACTAGTGCCAGAGGGTTTACTCGTATTGCCTGGGGCAGGGTTTGGCCAGGGGCCCCAAGTCACTTAGGAAGAAGTACTATGGTTATTTTATTTGTTTGCTTCTCATTCGAGAAGGGACATCTGCCATGTTGCAGTGTGATTCAGAGTGAATTTGATCACCTCTCTCATTTTATAAACATGATACGAAGATTGTTTTCAATAGAATCCAAGCCTTCTAGCAAAGTTTTCCACACTGTGAATCATGGTTGTAGGTTTAACATAATGGTTATAACCAGCACTTGAAAAAAAATAGAAGGAAAGAAACAAGAAATAAGTCACACACACACACACACACACACACACACAGTCACACACACACCCTAATATTCTAAGATCATTGTATTTTAAAACTTTTGAGGTGTGTAATCAATATACACATATATGTATGCATATGCTAAGTTGTGATATAAAAGTGTTCCCTACTAAAAGCTGTGGCTAGGAAGCATTCTGTATACCACCAGAAGAGGTAACAGAGATAAATGCTCAGTCCTCTTCTCAGGGAGTGATGCTTTGATCCACTCCCGACAACATTGGGCTCTCATTGGTTTTATGCTTTTGGCTCTGATGAGCACTTCACTTTTCTCCCATGTCAGATATTTTGTTAAATATCCCAAGGTCACATAGATGGTTGGTGCTTCAATTGGTGCACACCTTTGACTTTGTAAGTGTATTGAGGAAATGTATGTGAGAATGGAACCAATTTTAGATGGCAGTGAAGCATGAGCTAATAATGTAAGTAGGCTAGGCCTTTAGAACCTTGATCTGTGTAAATATGGTTAAGTCAGTAGATCAGCTCAGATGCTAAGAGGGTACCGGGTCACCCTAGAAACACCTTCCAGAATCTCTGGGGTCTCCTTGGTACCCCATCTGTTGCCTTCATTACATTTTGGTCATATAGCACCATGCCAGTCTGAGAGGCTGAATTCTCTTCTGTTCTCACCTTATGGTGAGAGTTGTGTGCCCTGTGAGACTCTTACCTGGTTATAGGGGACCCTTTAACCCTCCCAGCTGACTCTGATCTTATTTCCCGTAGCCTGGGGCTAGTTCTGTGATCAAGACTGTGAGATGGACTTGCAGCTGGAAATCTAGACAGGGACATGCCCTTGAGGTCCTGATTCTTTCCCAGTAGGTGTTTATACTTAGATCACAGTCCAGTATGGCAGCACTTAGCATTTACAAAAGATCCGAGCTTGCCTGACTCAACTCTCACATTTTTCCAGAGGAAAAGCTGTTGAACTGCAAAGAGAAAGGAGGTGGTGAAGTTCCACACCTAGTAAACCGTCTTGGTAGTGCTGCAGGTGCTTGTCTTCATGGCTTCACGTGGCGTTCTGTTAGCTGCCAGAAGTACACAGAGACTTCAGTTCTGTCCCCTGGACTTTATACCTGGCTGTCAGTGTGCTTTAACAGGATATTGCTTTGTTACCACAGCCTCTTTGAAGCTGGGGAAAGATACCACCCTCAGTGCAGACATTTGCGGTAGAACAGTCTACAAAGAGCTTGAAAGCTGATACTCTAACCACTGAAGAAGTTGCAGTAAGAAAACAACTCTAGTGACTGTCGCAGGGCCATCCCAGCTCTATTTTAGGAAATATTTTGGCACTTTAATCATGCCTTTCTGTTTGCACTTAATGATGTGGATGCTTATTTATGATGTATGTTTATGCAAGACAGCCATATTCTTTACTTGTTTTCAAGGAAAAAAAACATGGGTGAAAATCACTGACTTCAGTAAAATTCTGTAGAAACTTAAAAAACTCATCAGGTACAGAGTTTAAATGCAAACTAGAATGTGTAGTCATCTCTAGTGTCTCTCTGGAACTGTCAAGCTCTATACGGCTGATGTGTTGCTCTCTCCTTCCTTCCCCATCATTCTGAAAAGGTGTGTGCACTCTATGAACGCTGTACTCACTCCCACTCCTTTTTAACTGTTACGGCATTATCAGGACTTTCGTATACAAAGTTCAGTAAGCAGCTTGGTAACTTTTTTTTTTTACAGTAAATTGATAGTTTTGAGAATTTTATGTTATGTGGGAGCTGGTCTAGTCAGTAAAGTGCTTGCCTGAGTTTTGATCCCACCCAGCACCAACATGCAAAGCCAAGCATGGTGGCATGTTACTTTTCTAGTTTTGCTTTATTAGTAATTAATAGATGTTTTTAATATTGGTAATTATCTTTTATTTTTAACTCTGGAACAGTTCACAAATGTGCATGTCACCCTTGCACTGGATCCATGCTAATAATCTCTGTATCATTCTGGTTTTACTATTTGTGCTGATGAAGCAAGCACCACCTTTTTATTTTTTTCCCCAAACATATCTTGCCAAGTTGCCTAAGCTAGCCTTAAACTTGCAATCTTCCAGCAGAGACCTTCCAAATACTGGAATTGTAAGCACCACCACTGAACCTGGCTTACCAATTTAAAGGTATTTGGTCCTAGAGGGATGTGGAAGGAGTGTGCCTAGGTTGGATTGATTCAGAGAGTACCTGTCCTCAGTGCTTCTCTCAGTAGGCTTGCAGGAAACCTGCCATGCTGAACATAATGCTTGTGGTCCTCACAACAGTACTTATCTACCAGAATTTACCTGGCCTATATGCTCTTCAGTCAGGGCCCTGGTTGAACCTTTGTAGCTGGCCAGGTGGGTCACTCCCTTCCTGTTTGTGGGGAAGAGTGGAGTTTCACTGACTCCTTTCTGCTGTGCTCCGTTGTACTTATGAAGTGTACTATAGGGCCCAGGCCCACATAAACATAAGGCACTGCACTGGTAGGTCCCCTTGGGTCCTACCAATTGAAATCTGGTCTCCTAGAACATATATGGAAATTGAGGGGATAGTCTACCATCTGCTTTGGAGACCTGGTAAAGTTTGTGCACCAAACTTGTGGTTGTTTCTGCATGTAAGACACTGAAGCCCATAGTCAGTCTCCTAGGTCCTTCATGGACTACAGAGAAGACAAGCTGTGCACAGCCACCGAAAGCTAAAACATACAGTCTTTTACCTTTAAAGTAATAGTTCCATCCTGTCCTGCCCATGTTGACCACTACTCCTTGAGTCTGTTATTTGTTGTTTATCTGTGAAGTACATATTTAGCACCTGCTCTGTGGCTCTGGGGATTTGATGCAGGACAAGACAGCTGTGGCCTCTGCTGTCAGGGAGCTCTCACTTTGCCCACAGTGTTTCAAAATGTACCTGTTTGTTTCTTGGCCAGTTCAGCCCATCATCTTGTTCTTGCAGAAGCATCTTGCCTCATCCATGTGCCTGTATGCCCTCTGTGTTCTAGAACCAGGCATGCCCAACCTGTAACCTGCAGGTTGTGTGCATCCCAGGATAATTATGAAGGTAGTTAAACACATTTGTAGATGATAATGTCATATTGCAATATCAAAAGGCTGGAATTCTAGTGTGGCATTCATTATTGTGGACAAGATACCTATTAAACATGGTGTTAAGAGCTCACTCATCATCAGGAGTCCATGAAATGTGTATGTTTTATTTTTATCACATTAAACTGAGCTTAAGTCAAGCTGTAAAATGTAACTCTTGACAGATATTTATAGAGGAAAAGAGAAGTATGTGGGACCTGTGAACGCTGCAGTGTAATTCTGTTTGTGACATGTGTCCCACTTCCTGTTGTTTTGTATTATTGTGGGGCAGGGAACCCACAGAGGGCAGAGACTATCCCCGAGAGCCCTTTGTGTCCTGTGCTGGCTCTGTTGTTGTCAGACTTTAATAGCAGCTCTTTAGGGTGGGAGTTGTTCATTGCTTCTCAGTAAAATGGTTGTTTTTCTGTCAACTTTCTGGCATATTTGGGAGAGATCTCCAAATAGAGTGGAGTCTGTAGTCTGAAGACAGCTGGGCCACAGTGGCTCAGCCATCTCCCAGCTTAGAACCCAATTCTGTTTCCCAGCAGATGGCAGGCCAGAGTGGTAGTGAGTCAGGCTTGGAGGGTTAGGTCACCTCACCTCAGTGAACTCGAGTCTTTCTCATCTGCACAGAGGAAACAATGAAGTCTGCCTGTAGGTTTTGCTATTAGGAGTAGGTTGATACAGGGGGAAAGTGCTCTCTTTCAGCATGTCACCACACCTGATGTTTTTGCGTTTCTCTTTTGAAGCTTTGCTCATTGTAAAATACATTACCAATTCAATAATAGCCACCTTAGACCCAAGAAACACTACAGTGTTAGTGTTGATTGTAGGTCAGAACTTGATTTCAGAAATGGTAGGACCAAAATGGAAAGATCTTGGGCGGGACAGCCCAGCAGATCTAGAGATGTAAAGTAGCAGCTAGTTGTAGGCAGCAGGTGTTGTTTTCACCTAGGAAGGCGTGGAAGGCGTTATATAGGTCAGAAGAGTTGTACTGTGACTACCAGGACATCACTTTATCTTCCTGTCAGAGGAGGTGCTGAGGTACATTGTGACAGCACACTTGGAAAAGTGAGAAGGGATATTGACTCAGGGTGATGAATGTTGTGGATGCAAGGCTTGTGTCTTTAGCTTCCTCGGGGCAGTTCAGCTTCAGTAAGGGCTATTCTGGATAGACACCTCTCCCAGATGAGCAGTCCAGGGACAACTCCACCACAGTTGACATTATTATACTGTCTTTTAGGTTCTACTTTACCAACTGGCATGGAACCAATGACAACGAACAGTCTGTATGGCGACATTCTCCAAAGAAGCAGAAAAATGGCTATGAGAAGAAAAGGGCTCCAGAAGCAACCCCACTCCTTGATGCCAGTTCGCTGGAGTATCTGTTTGCGCAGGTAGGGAGCTTAAGCTAGGAGATCTGAAGTTTGTGAGTAGTGTGAGGCCTAGTGGGGCTCAGAGTCCCTGTGCAGCTGTACTTAGTGGCACTTTATGGCCTGTTCTGAGGTGTTGTTGCCCAGGTGATGGGGGAAGTCAGGTAACTGGGAATGCTGTAGGCTCCCAGCTGTGGGTCTTCCAAGCCAGTCACTTTTCTTTCCGCTGCTTTCTACCACTTTGCTTATCAGCTGTATTGTACATGAGAGGGCACAGAGTAGCCATCGTAGGGAAGTGAGGGAGCCTCGAGGCCGAGAGAGGCTGGAGTTGCTTGGAATGGCATTGCTCTGGGGTAGCTAGCATGTTTAATGCAATGTTTTCTGATTTTCATGTCAATTTTTTATTACACTATGTATTTGGAAATACCATATTGTCCATATAATTTTAAACCACTTCTTTATTCATCTTATTTTCATCTCATTTTTTTAGATATCTATTATAAATACTGATCTGACTGGACATGGTGATATGTACCTGCAATCACAGCATATTATAGGCAGAGGCAGAACTATAGCAAAGTTGAGGCCAGCCTGGTCTATACATACGTACACACACACACACACACACACACACACACACACACCCTTACTTCCAGGATAGCCATGGTTATAGTGAGACCATGTCTCAGAAAGGCTTCATATTAATTCATTGATGTAACATTATTTACTGGGAGTCTATGTCATGTTTGCTTTCTGCAGTTGTATTTGCCGAGACACTGGTTACTATGGTTTCTGTGTGTACCTGTTATATACTCAAGTTAGACAACAAAAAACAGTGGGTTGTAAATGATAGATAGATAACACATAGGAAATCATGAGGGTCAGACATTGCATCTCATACCTGTGAAGTGCTGTAATTTCAGCACTTTAAAGACTCATGTTGTGAATTTGAGGTCAGCCTGGGTTACACAGTAAGACTCTGACTTTTAAAAAAAAGAGCAGAAAGGGACATACTTTAGTGATAGATAGAGCCTGTGGAGTGCCTTGAGTTGGGATAACTCACTGAAGAAAGGAGGAGCGTGCTCTGCTTTAATGATGGCTTCATCCTTGCTTTAGAATCTCTTCTTCTGGAGGCTCAGTGTCAGTTCCTTGAGGTAGTGGGTAGAGTGCTTACAGACAGGTTCTTTCTCTTCCAAGATCTCAGCATCAGATTTTCTGCCCCTCAAGTACTGTTGGTGTAAATTCTTGTTCTTTCTTAAAACTTTGTGGAAATGGCCAGTGATCTTACTTTACCTGAAAGAAAAAACTCCTACTGTGGACAGAAAGAACTTCAGCCTATCTCACCCCTAACAAAACAAAGGAAAACAATAACAAGAGACCGAAGTGCTTTCAGGGAAAGTGAGTCAGTAGAAACCGTTCTTCCAGATCACCCCTTGCCTAGATAGAAAGTGGCTGCGAAATTCAGCTCTCGGTGTGGGAATACCCAGCAGAGAGTTGGTGCCGCTGCTGTAGTGTTGAGGAAAGGCGCCCTGGAGTCAGGGTCAGGCTTTATCTCAGCCTAGCACTCTACGCCTCTCCTCTCTTTGACTCTTTTTTTTTTTGCAAGCATCTAACATTAGTGCTTCCTGTTTCTCTTCTTCAGAATGGACCGGATGTTGTGCTCAGAGTTAGATTCCTCTCCTAGTGGGACTCTGACAGGGCTGTTGTGAGGACTGAGGTGAAGAAAGGAACAACTCATTTGTCTGGCAGGGCCCTTAGGGGCTAGTGAGTGTGAGCCTGCTCTGCTCACCATTGCTCTGAACAAAGCTAGTTATGGGTACTGGTTTATTCTAATTTTACACATTTTATTTTTTTGTTTGTAAAGTCCCCATTGGTTTGTGGAATGCTATGTTCCTTCCTCCATCTGTAAGATAGGGCACTCTCCTGACATTCTTCTGTACTGGAAATGTGAATAACACATGTGGAACAAACTAATAGTTTGTTGTAATGATACACTGTGGAATGTAACTCCTTCCCCTGTCCCCAAACCCATAATAGTACATGTCTATGAAACTAATTCTGCCATCCCAGTGTCACCTGTCTTGCTCTGATGCAGTTGAGACCTAACATTCACAGTGTTTAGGCATTGTTTATTTAGAGGCCCCATGAAGGGGCTTTATGAATTTGTGCTCTTCACCAGCACCTTGACAAGTACTCAGTAAATACTCACTAAATGAATGAATAAAGTAATCTAGGGAAAACATATTTTTAGCTGCCTCGTGCTCCATTTTAGTGGAAACAACCTTGATCCTGGAGACACACTGATTCCTCTCTTTGCTGTGTGGCATTTTGGCCAGCCCTTCTGTCATGGTCAACTTGGTGGCTTCTGAAGCTTAGGTGGTGACTCAGTTTTTCTCTTCTCTGCTCCCAAGGGACAGTATGATTTGATCAAATGCCTGGCTCCCATTCGGGACCCCAAGACGGAGCAAGATGGGCATGATATTGAGAATGAGTGCCTGGGCATGGCTGTCCTGGCCATCTCACACTATGCCATGATGAAGAAGATGCCATTGCCGGAACTTCCCAAAGACATCAGGTACACCTTCCTGACAACCCAAGTGGGTTGTGGGCACCTGGTACTGATTTGGGACATTAGTTTTGAGGCATGGTCTTGCTGTGTGTATTCCAGGCAGGCCTCAAACTTGTATTCTTCCTGCCTCAAGTACTCCCAAGGATTGAGATTGCAGGCATGTTCCACCTCACCTACCTGAAATGTTATTTTATATGCTTTCATTTATCTTGTTTGACTGCTGCACTGTTTTTCTGACATCTCTCTGCATGAATCAAATCTTTGAATATTTGTACCAAGTAGCACATTTAAAATTATGGCCTGATATGTTTTATGCTAATTAATAATCTCAGAAATGTGAACCAGAGTGAAATATCCAGGCAGATGCGTGATCTCCATGCCCTCCATACTTCTGTCTTTCCCACAGTGACACTGCTGTCTGTTGGAACTGCTTTCTTTATGTTGCACTCTGTGGCCTGGGAACTGGTACTTCTGATAGGAGGATGGTCAGTTATTCATTACAGAAAATTGTATTAAAGTGTGGTTTGAGATTAATATTTGGTCTATATAATTTCAGCCCATCTCTGAAACTGAATCAGCCTTCCACTCACCAGTGAGCTGTAAAAGATAACTCCAGCTGGGCTTGGTGCCACATGCCTTTGGTCTGAGCCCTTGGCAGGCAGAGGCAGAGGCAGAGGCATAGGCAGGCAGATCTCTTAGTTTGAGGCCAACGTGGTCCACACAACAAGTTCTAAGACAGCCAGGATTACATAATGAGACTTTGTCTCAAATAAAAAAATAAAAAGGACTGAAAGACAATCCCATTTTAAAGAGCTTATTTACAAGGACTACAGCACAGTGCCAGAGCTCTTGTCTCACATGCTTGCTTGAGCTCCTAGTTCTATCCCAAGTACTACAGAAGTGGGGCTCACCCCCAGGTCCACTGCTCCAGTATGAAAGGAGAGTTATTTGTGTCTGTAATGTTTATGAGATTGGTATGGACATGTCATGAGGTGTTTTCCATTTCTACTCGTGTTGTCCAGTATCCAGTCACTCCTCATACAGGACTGCTTAGATACTTTCAAAGTCACTGCTTTTGCTCTTTTATGTGACCTTCACTCTTTGTGTTTTATTTTTTTCAGGAGGTTAAAGTAAGTTGACAACTATTCTATAATTCTATTATATTACTTTTAAGAGAAAAACTATACTGTTTGCTGAAGATTGGTCTGAGAATTCACAGTATGCCACAGTATTGTTATAGGGATTCTTTGGGCCAGTTTACCTTTGCTTGTCTCCAGTGAACATGCTCTTTCAGGGGTATTAGTCATGATCTTTTTCAGACTATCTCCTGCCTGTTTAGCATGGCCAGGTGTTGAGATCTGATCGCTAGAGAGCCTGAGATAAGTAACAAAGCTTAGGGAACTTGTGGATCCCCTTAACAAACTGGGATACAGTCACACGGTACACACTGTTTTGTATGTGACATTTGTGAGCTTTTAATCATTTTCATAAGAAATTATATAATCTTTATAGAACAGGATGCAGATAGGCAGGCAGCATAGAATGTCTTCATCTCCATAGGAGAGTAAGGTACAGCTTGATGTTTTTCAGAACATTCTAAGTCACACTCAAGCGATTCACTATATGATTGAGGATAGACTTGAACTCCTGACCCTCTTATCTCTACCTCCAGCTCCCTCACATCTGCTAGGATTACAGATGTGAACGTGATCCTAATGCTCAGTTTTACCAGTGCATATGAATGTTCTAATGTGCACAGAGCACCAAAACTAACAAGCAAAAATCTAGATGACTCAGCTTTTCTGTCTGTATTGTGACTCAGATAATGTGACAACACCTGTGAGGGACTCCAATTCTACAGATATCTGTGGAACTTGTGATGCTGTGCACTCTCTCCATCAGATTTGTGTCTATTTCTTCATAGTCGTTTATATCCATGGTCCTCTGGGAGTAGATGCTGTATTCTCATTTACCTGAACATACAAGGAAAGTCATAGAGGCAGATTTCTAATCATTTCTTGCTAACTTGTACATATAAACATTTTCTTTTAGTTACAAGCGATATATTCCAGAAACATTGAATAAATCCATCAGACAGAGGAACCTTCTTACCAGGATGCGAATAAATAATGTTTTCAAGGATTTCTTGAAGGAATTTAACAACAAGACCATCTGTGACAGCAGTGTGTCTACACATGACCTAAAGGTGAAATACCTGGCTACCTTGGAAACTTTGACAAAACATTATGGAGCTGAAATATTTGAGACTTCTATGCTATTGATTTCATCAGAAAATGAATTGAGTCGGTGCCATTCGAATAACAGTGGCAATGTTCTCTATGAAGTTATGGTGACTGGAAACCTTGGAATCCAGTGGCGACAGAAACCAAACGTAAGTGGATGTGGGTGTCTAATGAAAAAGAAGAGAATATCCAGTGTAATCAAGGGAATGTACTGTTGAGCCTGTCTGAATCACCTGTTTGCATAACCTCACTCCCGAGAAGGCTACATTAAACCAACTTAGATGGAGGCCACGTATCACTCATCATGAACGTAGGCAGGCTTTGGTGTCATGAAATAGGTAACTGTTTTTGTGTTATGAAGCTTTCTTGAGTGTTTGTTTTGTTGTACTGGGGATTGAATCAAGGGCCGTGAGCATGCTGCAGGCCCCTCCCTCACTTTACTTGTAATTACAGTGCTGGAATCAAGTCTAGGGTCTGACATGCTTAGGCAAGTGCTCTGCTGCTGAGCGACATCTGCAGTCCTTTGTCTTTGTCAAATGAGGTAATAACAAGAGTTGAAACCTAAGGAGATATGTTCAAATTTCAGCTCCACTCCTTCTGTTTGAATGGCCTTAGGAGAGTTATTTTACCCAACTAGGTACACAGGACTCATCTGTCAAGTGGAGATACTGTTGTTCCTTAGTACCTGGAGGCAGGTATTGCTCAGAATTCTGTGGAGACACCAAAATCTGCTGATGCTCAGGTCTCATAGATAACAATACAGTATTTTTATGCAACCTGTACATAGCCTTCTGTATACATTTATTATCTCTAGGTTGCCTTATAATATGTAATATATGTAAATGCTTCATAAATAGTTACACTGTACTATTTGGGGAATAATGACAATAAAAGAGTCTGTGGCACATACACAATATTACAGCCTGACATTTTGTTTACTGGCTGTTAAATCTGTGCACACTGACTTGGTGGACGTGGAACCCAAGAAATCAATTGGCTGACTGCAGTTACAATATCTGATTCATATGGTTGTTGAGAGAGCTAGATGGTGCATCGACATCGAACCGGGCTAGTAATAACTGTTGACTGAATTACTGTAGCTGCATAGTTATTACTACAAGTAATATTAAATATAAGATTAATTTTCTCTTCCTGCCTTATTCTCATGCTAAAATAACAATACCAAATTACTAAGTGCTTTCTGAATAGTAATTAACATATACATAGGCATGTGCCTAATCTCATGAAGATTGATATTAAAAGTTGATATTTTTAAAAAAAAAGTTGATATTTTATGGCTGGGAAATGGTGGCTTAGAGATGTCAGGAAGTTAATGTGGAATCTGTCATGCAGAGCTCATGCTGTTCAGCTAGGTAACTTTGTGCAGGTATGTACTCTTCAGGGTGTCAGTAGTTGAGATATGACTTCATATCATCTCCTGAAGCCTCACTTCAGCACTAGTATAAGGTCAAAACATTGGTAGCAGGATGAACTTGGATTTTGCCCATTTGTATTTGGGAAGATCTGCTGTCTGGCTGGGCACAGTCAGCCTGGAGTTGAGGAGGTCTAAGGCTGGTACATATCTGTTATGTCCTCTCCAGCATCAGCGTGTACATTATAACTCATGCACGGTGCTCATCAAGGACTCTTGGAGAACAAAATTACAGCATTCTCTGGTAGGGCTCTATTGTTTGTTTCTAAACCCATTATTCCCTGCGTTTCTCTGACTTCAGGGATGCTGGCTTTCTCTTCTTTGAGCCTTGGCCCTGTATGAAATTGCTGGAAGCATTGACCTTTTGCCAACAGAAAATGAGAAAGCTAACCAAATCCTGTCACTTTTGTTATCTTATCAGGTTGTTCCTGTTGAAAAGGAAAAAAATAAACTGAAGCGGAAAAAACTGGAATATAATAAGTACAAGAAGGATGATGAGAGAAACAAACTGCGGGAAGAGTGGAACAATTTTTCCTATTTCCCTGAAATCACCCACATTGTAATAAAGGAGTCTGTGGTCAGCATTAACAAACAGGACAACAAAAACATGGTAAGCCTGCTCAGGAACTGCCCAGACTGGATGTGCTAATGAGAGACTCTATGGCACATGATTTTCAGAGTTTTCCATCTCCAGTTAAAGCTCCTTTGATGGTCCCTTTTAAGCCAGAAGTCTCATTGCCAGGCCCTTTCGGTGTCTGTTCCAGAGTTATGCTGGCACATCCCAGGTGCTTGGTTCTTACAAATGTCCATCTGCTTTAGGGTTTGTTAACCGCAAAGACATTTCAATGTCAGTATTTAGTTTATAAAAATAAGTGAACAGTGGGCCAGAGAGATTACTCAGCAGTTAAGAGCAATTGCTATTCTTTCAGAAGAGTCCTGTTTGCAAGCCAGCATACATGTCCTGTGACTCAAAACCATTTGGAACTCCAGCTCTAGGAAATATGATGCCTTCTTCTGGCCACTGTGGGCACTTGCACATCTATGGCAGGCACATTTACATTAAAAAGTGGATAAGAAGGAAGAAGAATTAGACCAATTCTTTATTTATTGTACCAAGTTGATGTGGTAGATGGAGGCCTGTCCTGGATAAGAGCCTGCTGTTTGGTGGCCCTCCCCTGGCACTAGTACCTTATTTCTTCCCTTCAGTTGCTTCTGCTGATCTAATACCTCCCAGACTCCACCTCCCTAGGGAGTCTCTACCTCTCTGGAGTCTAAGAGCATTGATCCACTTACAACCAGACCCACATTCCTAATCCAAGAAAATACCAGCTGCCCACCTTCTCAGCACACTTGTCAAGGAGCAGTAGTGCGGGAGGACAAGGGGCTCTATAAGGACCAAGGTCCCAGAAAGCCCTGCGCATGCACTAGGACCTCAGAGCAGAGCTGGATCCAACACCTGACCTCTTTGCCCTGTATTTCTTTTTTTCTGTTCCTTCTGTCTTTCTGCTGTTTGGGCTACTCTTGTATACCATAGGTCTTTTCCTGACATTAATTACTATAGGCTCTTGTCTTTCTCCAAGCTGTCTCATACTGTTGGGCCACTCTTGTGTACCATAGATCTTTTCCTGACATTTATTACTATAGACTCTGTCTATCTCCAAGCTGTCTCATACTGTTAACCATAACTTAATCTCTGATTTTAAAAGGAAAAGATAGAGCCCAGAGAGGTATGTCTGCTGAGATGGGTGGGTCATCAGAGATGAGATGGTGGGAAGCTGCACTGGGCTCGAGTAGGCCACAGAGCAGCCCCATTGGGGTGTCAGGCACACCCAGGGGCTCTAGGACAGCAGAGAAGGTGTTACCTCACTTTGTCTTTTCTGGTATCATTTGAGGACACAACCTAGACAAGCAGGCCAGCTTGGCAGGGAAAGTGGTAACTCTGCCAAGTAAACATGTTTTTGCCGTGGGAAGTCACCCCTGATAACACGTGTTGAGGCCAGGCTAGTATGACCGGCATGCTTACAAAGCGAAGAGCGTCAGCACCAGAGAAATCTTGTTTTGCTTAAAACAATGTCAGAAACATAATGCACAATGAAAAGGAGGAGCCCAGTGAGGCAGCACAAACATGGGGCCACACTCTCCTGTGGAGAGACTGCCTTTCTGACAACCTCCTAGAAAGCAGTTTGACAGCATATGGCAAAAATCTTGAAAATATTTCTATGGGTTCCACTTAGGAACCCAGTGAACATGTTTTCCAGACAGTGCAGACAGTGGCTTATGAATAAGAGTGTTCATGTCAGGTCTCTGAGTTCAAAGTCAGCCTGGAACTACAGAGTAAGTTCCAGGATAGCCAGGGCTACAAAGGAACCCTGTCTTGAAAAACCAAACCAAACCAAACCAAAACAAAAAACAAAAGGGGTTCATTTCAGCAGTATTTGGCAGTCAAAGTACTACAAACAACCTGGGTATAAAGTAGAAGGCTGGGGAATGCCTCAGTTTACCTGAGAAGTGGGGTATTACATAGCCAAACTGTTAAAAAAGAAAGATTTGCAAATAGAATAAAAACAGATTGTAAATATTAATCTCTAAGCTGACATTGATTTTCCTGACTGAGCTTTAGAACAAGTGTTCCACCTTCACAGCCACTGGTTTATGGTGAGATTGTGAATAGCTTTCATTTCTTAGTCTACCTTCTCTCTTTTCAAACATTAAAACAAATAGCTTTATCAGAAAAAAAAAATGTAGTTAAAGTGAAGGGCTGGTGAGGTGGCTCACAGGTGACAGGAATAGACGCTTGGCCACCAAGCCTGATGACCCAAGTTCAATTCCCAGGAGCCACATATAGGTAAAGGAGAGAACTAACTCCAGAAAGTTGTCTTCTGACCTCCACACGTACACAGTTAACATAATAAAAATCCTTAAAAGGTAAAGAGAGAATCATGTTGAGAGGTGTTGGTAGAAAACCAGGAAAAGAAAGTAGTGTGTTATTGGTGGTCAAGAGTCTGGATTGTCGAGTCTTTAGAACAACAGGTCTCAATCTCTGGGTTGAGACCCCTTTGTGGGGGTGGTGTCAAAGAATCCTCTCACTGGGGACACCTAAGACCATCTGCATGTAAGATATTTATATTGGGATTCATATCAGTAGTAAAATTATGGTGGTGAAATATACAATGAAAATAATTGTATGATTGGAGGTCACCACAATGTAAGAAACTGTATTAAGGGATCCCAGCACTAGGAAGGCTGAGAACCACTGCTTCAGAAGAACTGTAGTGGAAGGGCGTCATCATTTTCAAGAGGGGAACTTGAGGCTGTAGAAGAGAGCCACAGGGACTTGTGCTTCACAGTGAAAAAGTGGCAGGATCTGCTTGAGGCTGCCTGGCTGGAGCCCACACTTTCCGATAGTGTTGTTATGATGTCTAAGAAGTTACCAACCCCGAGGGAGTTGGGGTGGTGGCGATGGTAGGTCAGTCGTCTGGTTATTCACTGTGGATAGCCTTGTAAGATGACAACAAAAGAAGAGAAGCAGTAGCTGGGGTTCACATTTTCTGGGCAGCTCCATCATGTGTAAGCTGCTAGTCATGTCTAGCACCCAGTTAGTGCCCCCAAATTGAAGGACAGGGTCCACACAAGCCTCTTAGGCCTCTGGTTCCATCAGGCTACAGTGCTGCAAAGTGAGCAACAACATGGAAAGGCACACAAAATACCTGACTCTTTAAGTTGGATTTCCTTCACCGACACCAGCACTAAGGTTGTGTCAGGCATTTCCTACTCTTAACAACTTTACACGTGTCAGCTGTTTTAGTTACTCTGTGGTGGTGGTGGTGGTCATCCCTATTTTACAGAGGCACAGAGGTTAAGTAAACTGTTAAAGATACAAATCATTGGTTAAACAATTTGAAGTTGCCAGTAGTTGACCATTTTGCCCTATAAAAATGGAGTTGAGTATGTTTGAGCCTAGTAGCAGGTGGAGATTCTGTGAACCTGAAGAGCCTGAGATTCACACTGTGCCTCTCCATCTCTCCACCCTTTGAGCAGGCAGTACTTGGCTACTGGTCTTTCATAAAAGCATGTTGCCAAGTCTTGCTGTGATCTCTGCATCTCTTACACACTTCTCAGGCTTCTGCTGTCAGGAAACCAGGGTGCTTGTATGCAAGGGGGGTCTGATTCAGCCAGCTACCCCCCTGCTCTAGAGCATTTGACGTTTGCTTTTCAAAGGTATCTGAAGGTAGATGCCTGTCACACCAGAATGGAGTGATGTAACTGTGCTTTGTTTTTTCTCACCAGGAACTAAAGCTCTCTTCTCACGAGGAAGCCCTGTCCTTTGTGTCCCTGGTGGATGGCTACTTCCGGCTCACTGCAGATGCCCACCATTACCTCTGTACTGATGTGGCTCCCCCACTGATTGTCCACAATATACAGAATGGCTGTCATGGTCCAATCTGGTTGGTTCCAGAATTCTCTCAATTACCTTTGGTGTGAAAACAGCCCAGGCTTTAGAGGTAGAAAGTCCCCTTAGCTCCACATGTGGCCAGCTGATGGGGTGGGGTGAGTGGCCATACACTTGGAGGCTGTCCTCTCTGCGCACCATGCTAACTTAACTTCCACCAGCCCTTCCCGTCATTTCCTGTCATGGCCCTTAGAGCATGCCCCAACTACTCCCTTAATTTGATCTCTGCTTCTCATAGTTTAACCCCTTCATTTCTCCATAGCCAACTTCTCCTCTGTCCAATACTGAGCACTTGAAGGGAGACAGGATGCAGATCTTTAAATCTTAGGAATTGTCTTCATCTATATTCCACGTGACAGGCTTAGCCCCACTTACCCATCTTGGTTACCTGAGAGACAAATTGTTTTGAGGTGTGTGGTCACTGGCTGAGAGAGACTCATAGCTTTATTAGCCATGAAGAATTGCAGAACGAGAAGCTGGCCACGAGGAAAGCATCATCCTCTGGTAGTCTTGCTTCAGTTGAGCTTCCAGATATTAGCACTGCCTTTTCCCGATGTCTGGAATACCCTTCCTTTAGGGCAGTGGCTCTTTAACATGAGAAAAGTGCTTTTTCTCATGTTGTGGTGACCCTCAACCATAAAGTTATTTTTGTTGCTACTGCTATGAATCCTAATGTAAATATTTAATATTCAGGATATCTGATCTGCAGCCCCAAATGGGTCACAACACACAGGTTGAGAGCTGCTGCTCTAGGGCCTCCACAGCCCCTCCCTCCTTCAGGTGTTAGCTGTTGCCTTCTCAGAGCTCTTTTCTAATCACCTTATACAAAGTGACAACATTCTGTTGTCCCCCTCCCCCTCTCTCCTCCCTGGATATTGCATTCTGCTTTGCATTCCTTCACTGGCATTCGTTACCTTCTTACCACCAACGTTTAGTTTATTTTTATGTCCACGTGCTTCCTGTTTGACTTCCATCTCTTCCCAGAGAGTGTGCCTCCTAAAGGCAGGACCATGTCTGCATTGCTTGCTGCTGTGTTGGCATGCACAGCAAAGACACTGAGTGAACGTGAAGGAATAAATGTTGCATGTCTGTGGGGAGCTGAAATCTACATTCAAAATTGGATTAAACATTGAAGAGTCAATGTCTTGCCAGCTCTCAAAGAAGGGACAGGGTGTGTGTCCCGTGTAAGGAATCAGCATGAGTGAGGGTATAGAGATATCAGTGACCATATGGCATAGGTGAAAAGTACTTGAAGTCTCTGCTTCTCTGTTTTGGGGGAGAGAGATTTCCTTTTTCAAGACAGGGTTTCTCTGTATAGCTCTGGTTGTCCTGGAACTCACTCTGTAGACCAGGCTGGCCTTGAACTCAGAGATTTGCCTGCCTCTGCCTCACAAGTGCTGGGATTAAAGATGAGCGCCACCAATATCCGCACATCTTTGTTTTTCTAAAATGCACTGACCACACCAGTTCTCTTTCACCAATACTTGTGACCATACATACCAGGTACAAGTAACCATTTAAGCTAGTGTTCTGTGCTCTTTGGGCATCAAGACGCAGTGCATTGAGTAATACAAAGGAGCATGAGGTGTGTTCTTTAATACTCTTTTACTTGCCACTGAGGTATTTATTCGACTTGTCACCAATTAAGCTCTTAACTGTGAGCCCTGCCAGCTGTTGTCACTGAGGACACAGCAATAAAGGAAGTGGACCCAACTGCCCTCATCAGCAGTTGGAGTGGGGGGGGGGGGCGAGCTGGAAAGGGCCAAGTGTAGGACTCTTCTTAATCCATAGCAATTCTTACTAGTATTGGGGTACACTCTTCTGGTAAGATGTGGAGACATGTCTTTGTAGATTTTGTGACAATCAAGCAGACTCCTGTGTGTTGGGGGACAGTAGGTGAGTTTTTTCTTAGAAATTGGGTGTCTCAGGCTCCTTCTCATCACATGCTTCATACTATGCCAGAGAGGACTTTAGGAGCCAGACAGGTAACAGGATGTGGCTGTGAGCTTGAGCCAGTGCAGGGAATTGGGTGTCCCTGGCAGCTTATGTACTATGGTATGAGCCTTTGTCCCCTGCCTGCTTCTCTCTCCAGCACAGAATATGCCATCAATAAGCTGCGACAAGAAGGGAGTGAGGAGGGAATGTACGTGCTGAGGTGGAGCTGCACTGACTTTGACAACATTCTTATGACTGTCACCTGCTTTGAAAAGTCTGAGGTCAGTCGGGACACAGGTGTGGGCCAGGGGATGCAGCCATGAGGTATATGCTCACTACCACCCCGCCCAGGAACTGTGGCAGAAAGGAACACCTGAGTCTCTGAGCAAGTCTCTGGTACTCTGGAAAGAATATCCTACCTGATAGGACACTCAATAGCCAGACTCTGTATTCTTCCTTATGTCTGATCCTCCCTCCCTCTTCCTCCCTCTCTGCCTCCCTTCCTCTCTCCTTATTTTTTTTCTCTTCCCTCCTTCCTTCACTTTTTCCTTCTTCATTCCCTTCTCTTCTCTTTCCTCTCAGGAGAAGGACTGTAACCTTGGAAGGTAGAACTGGACCAGAAAACTGCCTTCCGTGAGGCACATGTGAACTTTAGCTTAATTATCTAGAGTGACTTACTTTATAGCCAATGGCAGAATCATGAGACCTAGAACTGTGTTTGCCTATGGCATTCTTTGGTGTAGACTAATGTCAAAGAGCCACCTCATCAACAACATGTTGTTGTTCCCCAGCAACAGCTTTGGGCATTTTAGCATAAATCACTTTCCCAAGGTGTCTACTACTACAGAAACATCCAGATGCAGCTTCAAATGGATTGCTGATTCATGATCACTCAAATGCCTTTTCTATTCACACAACATTTTAGAATGTTTAAAAAGTTTTAGAGAATTTTAGAGGGTGGTGAGGGTGAGGTTTTGTTTGTTGTGGGGTTGAGCTTTTCTTGTTTTCTTGGTTTGTTTTTTGAGACAGGATTTCTTTATGTAGCTATGGCTATCCTGGAACTCATAATGTAGACTAAGTTGGTTTTGAACTCACAGAGATCAGTGACCTCTGCCTCTTGAGTGCTAGGGTTGAAGGAATGTACCACCATATCCATTGAAGATGGTGAGTTTTATAGTGCTAGTCTACATTAAATCTACCAGCAATAGTGAGGTTCACCCAGACTGGAAAACTGAGTTGAAAGAGCCTGTAGATGGAAGTAAGGCATCAGACACAGGAGACAAGTATAAGGGAGCCCCCGGGATTGAGCTCCCTCACAGTGGAAGGAGGAAGTCATACAAGGAACCCTGTGCTGCCAGATGTACTGGGTCAAGTTCCAGGAGCATTCCTAAACAGCCAGACCTCAGGGCTGCCTTGGGCTTGGTGGCTTCCTGTTTTTACTTACTCATCAGTTTTTAGAGGAAGTTTAGTAGTATGCATGGCTGTGTAGGGTAGCCCCACCTCCTGAGGTAGAATCAGAGCAACATCCTGGTTGGTCAAGTTGCCTGGGGAAAGAACAGTCACAAAGAGGATTGTTTATTTCATTTTGTTTACATGCAACTAATTAAAACTTACAGAGGCCATATGATAGAAGTGGTGCTATTCCATTGTATGGGTTTGTAGGATGATTTAAGTCGTGGACACTGATATTTTAAATGTCATCACCCAGTTTATACCATAAGGAGATCTTCCTGGCTCTCACTCTTTATATTTTTTTCCTTGTATAAGAAGGGCCATGGAAGGAAGCTGCTCAGACTGGTTTCTGGGGTGCTAGAATTATGGCCTGGTTGGACAGCCAGCTCCCAGCTCCCAGTGTGCTTCTCCTCGGGCTGGTTCATGGTGTGCAGGGCTCACTCTGAAAGAGTTCTGGGGTGAAGTTAGCCATCACAGTTTTTGTTTCATACATAGTAATAGTTAAGCTTTATAAAGTACTAATGTTTTTTCTTATAAAATTAGCATATGTTGATTACACATAATAATGGGTTTATTATATTTTCGTATATATGTATGCATATATAAATTCATATTCACCCTCCCATGATCCTTGCCCCCTCCAACTCCTGCCAGTATCTTTTCTTAGAAAGTCCTTCTTCCATTAATGTCTTTTTTTCTTTTTTCTTTTTGATGACCAACTGAGTATAATTAGGATTGCTTATAGGAACACAGGGTCCATCCTCGTAGCTATACCACTAAAGAAAATGTCTCTTCCTTCCCCAGCAGCTATTTACTGTATTTATATCATCAGAAGGGATGGACGCCTCCTACTCCCTTCTTCCCCTCCATGATAAAATGTTAACCCTCCCAGTCTTATCCTGGTAATCACAAGTGCTGAGAGTTCAAGAGTGGAACCGCCATGGTGTGCCAGGAAAAAAGGTTCTCTAACACTCCACTCTTCCTCCTCTGATCATTCTTTTTGCCCTCCTTCCACCTTGCTCTGCAAGCCTGAGAAGAGGTGATATCGATACCCATTTAGGGTTCAGTTTTCAACAATTGGTCATTCTAAAATGTGTGGACTTTTTTTTTCTCTTTAATTTGCAACAGTCCTATGATGTATTTTCATGGCCTTCATCTTACAGGTCAAAACCCAAGTGACATTTCCGTAGCTGTAAGCTCTCCATATACTGATGTGCTGGATCCCTTTTACTTTCCTGGGCTCTGTTTCATTATTGACTTACTGGTTGGTTGGTTTGTTAATGAAGTTTATTGGGGGATATTTTTAGACACACAGTTTCTATACCTTCTTGCTTAGTGTCCCCTAGTATTACATTGTCTGATCCCATTCTAAATATGGTTGTTTTTGTGGATGGCAGGTATTGGGTGGCCAGAAGCAGTTCAAGAACTTTCAAATTGAGGTACAGAAGGGCCGCTACAGCCTGCATGGCTCTGTTGACCACTTTCCCAGCCTGAGAGACCTCATGAACCACCTCAAGAAACAGATTCTGCGCACGGACAATATAAGCTTTGTGCTGAAACGCTGCTGTCAGCCTAAGCCTCGAGGTTCGTCTCTATGTTAGAGCCAAGCTGTGCCCCTCTGGGTTGTCCTTTGCCGCTTGTGATGCTTCATCCATGTGGGCTAAAGAATGCTGTGTTTTTCTTTTAAGCTGTGTTTCAGGTCTGTCTCCGTGTCACATCTCTTCTCTCAAGTGCTAGTATTGTCTGTATAACAGAAATACACCTTCATCTTACAGGTCAAAACCCAAGTGACATTTCCGTAGCTGTAAGCTCTCCATATACTGACGTGCTGGATCCCTTTTACTTTCCTGGGCTCTGTTTCATTATTGACTTACTAGTCTCAATACCCCAGTGAGACTACAGAAGAGACTGCTTAGGATTAATAAGCAGAGATTTCTTTGTTCTTTGAGTAAAGTGGCTTGACAACTCAGTTTGGTTTATGTATCAGACAGAAGCATATCTGAGGGCGAAGGAACTGTGTTAGGTGGGAAGACCCAGGCCCTATTCTCTGAGGGTGTGTAGTCTAGTGCAGATAATATTACAGATCACTGAGACCACCTCAATATTTGATGAGTGATAGATAACATACCCTAGGGTGAAAAGAGAGAGAGAGTCAAAATCTCTGAATCATGAGGCAGTGTTGGGTGAGGAGAGGGAGGTGCCAGTTGGGCAAAGGCCTGCCCAGTAGAGCTGTGGAGTATGCAGGAACCAGTGTGTCAGGATAGAGCAGGAGCTTCAGGGAGCTTCTAGAAGACCATTGTGAAGTAGAGAAGGAAAGGAGAAATGGAACTGAGGAGAACAGATTTGGAGTTATAGGAGGCCTTGGCTGCCATACTAAGGGACTGCAGCCTTCTCCTGCAGTCAGAAGACCCTATAGAAGGAGCAGGAACTAAAACCCAGGCAAGGGGCCAGGGACTTACCTGGTTTTGATTAAGCTCTGAGAGAAGCACAGCTAATTTCCTTGAGGTAGACTCCTTGCCTCAGAATGTGAGTGTGAAAGGATGCTTTGATGGTTACCTGCCAAGGGCCTCATCTTACAGAATGAAATGAGTCTCATGGAAAGTCATGGTAACTTGGAGTCAGGTCTAACACCAAATACTAGATCCTCATATATTGGAGTTTTTGTTTCTCCACTCCAACATGGGTGTCTTGCCTTTGCTGGATCTGTCCTTGGAAGTCTAAGACCTTGAAGAGAAGGTAGAACACAAGCTCTTGACACTAGTCTTGGAACAGGCTCTTTGAGACTATATTGTTCTTTAAGGGGATTATCTTTGAGTCTTCCTAAGGAATGGGTAGAAAGGGCCTGGGTTTTCTAGAAGTGCTAGAGATTAAAACAGGGCCTCATACACACAAGTTAAGTGCTTGCCCTTCAGCTGAGCTACACTTCTAGCTCAGGGCTTTGAGTTACCAGTGTGTGAATTATGTTTTAGTCTCAGCAAAAGGAGAGTTCTTGAATTTGGTGAAAGAGGAAGGCCTTGTGTTCTTGTTGATCAGATAGGGTTACCTGCCAGCCTCAGAGTAACTGCAGCCTTTGTTTTCATGCTAGCCTGTGTGCCACAAAGGGTGAAAACACACCTTCCTCCTGGGCATGAGACCTCAGAGCTCCATAGGGCTTTAAAACCCAGTGGTATCATTTACTCACATGACCTCCCTTCCAGTGCTAAAAGAAGATCTTACTTCCCTAGGGATCATGGTCCTTGGGAGAAGATAACATCCACAGAATTGAGAAGGTTGGTGACTAGGATATGCTTTCCTTGAAGGGTGCCTGTCCAGAGCTCTGATGTAGTTATCACCTCTAACAGCACAGATCTGGAAGCCAGTAGCTTTGGAGGGAAGAGTGTAGGAACAGCGTTGAACACCTCTTGTGCGGCTTTTCCTGAGACTCTTCTGAAATGGAGCACCGAGAGTGCCTTCTGTCTACTTTTCTCACTTGCTTAAGAACTCTGAAGGTCTGGGATTCACTCACTGCTCTGTGATTCATGGGAAACCTAAAATGCACACCACATCTTGTGCAGGACTGTTCCATCAGGTGATAATGTTGGAGTAGTTTCCACTGTAGTAGTACCTACTATGTTGAAGGTAGTTTAGTGACTATTCTATTGTTTATTGGTTTTTTTTTCCCACATAGGAAGTTGGTTTCAGGGAGATTCAGTGACTTGCTCAAGGCTTTGCAGCTAATGGTATAGTAGTGATAGTGAATAATAATGGCTACTGGCATCTTAGTAACTGTTTAGTCTGCCAGTTTGAAGGTCTTCCATGTTGTATACCATTTAATTATCAGAAGTCAGGATGCTTGGCCAAATCTTCAAGGGCAAAGACTGGAGATTTGAACACCCTATCTCACCTGAATATACTGATATTTCCTCTCCATTCCATCTACATATGCTTTGTATAGGGAGAGGTACTGTGGTCAGCCACCCTCAGGGACACAGGGTGTCTCTCATCTGAGGGAGGGGAGAGAAAGCTGAGGAGCCCCGTGTGAAGCTTCCTGTGTTAGTTCTCAGAACCTGCAAATTAGAGAAGTGCTAAAATCAGGAACGTGTGACACAAAGAGTGTTGTTTCAGGTTGCTCAATTTCTCTGCACTTCTAACTGTAGGGTTCCCAGAGCCAGACACGCTGATCTAGGTTTTACACTGGAATATACATCTCTGTGGAATAAATAAAGCCAGGGAAAAGGCAGGAGGCCAGCCAGAAGCATATGATAGACAAGTAAGCCCTTGGTCAGGCCCCGCACTTAGGCCTGAACATGTGTCAGTACCTATCCTCTGGGTCCTCCTCAGTACAGGCAGGTGTGCTGCTGATTTCCACTTAGTTGTTCCTTGTGGAAGATGTCTGCATTCTGATAAACAAGGCTGGAGCATTTCGGTGGAAGACTAGGGTGGTGGTTGATCATAATGACAGTGGCTGCCAGTGGTGGAGCCTTTACTGCATACTAAACAAAGCTCTTCTGTCTGGGCATGGTCTCATCGGTTTCACTTAGCAACCTGATGAGGGCACAGCTTTCTTGTAAAAAAACGTACTTATGTTATGTTATGGCTCCCTCTCTCAAAGGTCAGGCGTAGTGCAGGTACTCTGAGTCACACACACAGATACCCAAGCCAGGAGCTACTCTAGACTCATCCTTCTCTCTTATTCCCAGATGGTCTGCCCCAGCTTCTGTCTGCCCTCATGTCACCAATCAAATAGCTTCATTGTATTTGACTCCTTTCTCTCCTCAAGATGGCTATACAGACCCTGTTTAAACTGTATTTTTCCAGGGAATAAGCTAGAGTCAAAAGAGAACAATGCAAGGAATGGGCTCAGAAAAAGGAGCACCCAGAAGATGACTGAAGTCAGTGTCTGGTACTTAGGTTTGTAACCCAGGAAAGTCAGACTAGAGCTGTTCCTGGGTGCTTCGTGAAGCCTTCCCCTCTGGCTTAGCAAGCTCTGTGGTTAGGTTGCTGAGCCTCTCTGAGCCTTTGTTCTGATCTAGAGTACAGATAAGGGTGCTAACAATTCCTGTCTCTTGAGCTTGGGCACAGGAGTTAACAGTTTCTTGTAGAACTGTACCCAGCATAGAGAAAGCAGAACATATGAATGTAAACAAAACCAGAATGTATGAATGTAAACAGAAAAAAACAGATAGCCCTCCTCTAAGAAGATTTGAGGCCTTATTATAGTCATGTAAACAATGCTGTAACCTATTGCTTAGCAGTTTATTTACACTAGTCTATGTGTGGGTTCTGTGAACTGTGCCTTGGAATTTTTACAGATTTTTTGGAACTTTCTTATCAGAATCCAAGAACTAGAATTCCCATGAGAGAATATTTCTTCCTAAACTCATTGTCGTCCAGTGCAAAAAAGTGGAACAGGGAGATCAGCTATGAGTTGTCACTTCCCCAGTAGTACTGGTCCAGCTAAAGGAAGTCCCTGATGTGTTCAGGGATCATGTCAGGTCTACCTGATTCCCAGAGGATTCTGTACGATGTCTGAATTTGGAAGGCAGCTTACAGAGGAGAAATTCCTTAGAGCCCATGTAAACCCTGACCTGGCAGACCTGGTCATGCATTGCATTTGCTGTTTAACTTAGTAGAGCTTAGGAAATGGCCTGCTCCTAAGATACATGCTTAGAGGTTGTAGCTTCATTAGCAAGACTTCTAGGACCCTTATTCTAGGTTGCCTTTCCTTTCATCTGCATATAGCATGTACTTCCCTTTTTCATAGGGTTCACTAGCTTCAAGGCATCTGCCTTTCCTCATTCAGTTCACCCCTGGTGCTTCCTACATTTAACAAAGTCTTGTTGGGAACTGAGAAATAGAGTGCTTGCCTAGCATGCACAAGGCCCTGGTTTTGATTCCTGAAAAGTAAACACAAAGCCAGGAAACTTGTTGAGCACTCATTATGTTCTAGGCTGTAGACATAGAGCAGAAAATGAGACAGACACAGTCCCCGGCTTCTTGAGACTGACTTTTGTCATTTGTTTTTTGTTTGTTTGTTTGTTTTTCTTTTTCTTTTTCTTTTTGAGACAGCTTAAGCTATTCTCCAACTCACTAGTTGCTCTCAGGTGCTAAGATTATAGGCATGTGCCACCATTCCTGGCCATTCTTAGATTTAAATGTTCATTT
>JADRCD010208105.1:0-31733 GCA_019843815.1 Montemys delectorum | reverse complement strand
TGGGGGCCATGTCTGGAGGTGGTCTCCTCAGTTTCTATCTTTCTGCTGTTGGGTATTTTGCCTAATGTCATCCCCATTGGATCCTGGGAGCCTCTTGCATCCCTGGCATCTGGGACTTTCTAGTGGTCCCCCTCCCCCACCTGCTACTTATTTCTATTCATTCTACTGGCCCTCTGGACTTCTCTTCTGTCTCTTCCCATACCTGGTCCTGTTCCCCCTCCCCTTCTTCTCCCTCCCTCCTTATGCCTTCTGTGATTATTTTGTTCCCTCTTCTAAGTGGGATCGAAACATCCACATTTTGGGCTTCCTTCTTGTTAAGCTTCACATAGTCTGTGAGTTGTCTTGTGGGGATTCTGAGCTCTTGGGCTAATATCCACTTATGAGTGAATACATACAATGTATGTCCTTTGGGTCTGGGATATCTTGCTTAGGATGATATTTTAGTTTCATCCATTTGTCTAAAAATACTTGTGAAGTTTTTTGTTTTTTGTTTTTTTTTTATAAATAGCTGAGTAGTATTCCATTGTGTAAATGTAACACACTTTCTGTAACCATTCTTCCATTGAGGGACATCTGGGTTGTTTCCAGCTTCTGGCTATTATAAATAAGGCTGCTATGAACATGGTGGAACGTGTGTCCTTGTTACATGTTGGGGAATCTTTTGGGTATATGTCCAGGAGTGGTATAGCTGGATCTTCAGGTAGAACTATTTTCAATTTTCCGAGGAACCTCCAGATTGATTTCCAGAGTGATTTTACCAGCTTGTAGTCCCACCATCAATGGAAGAGTGTTCTCTTTCTCCACATCCTTGCCAGCATCTGCTGTCACCTAAATTTTTATCTTAGCCATTCTGATTGGTGTAAAGTTGAATCTCAGGGTCATTTTGATTTACATTTTCCTAATGACTAAGGATGTTAAACATTTCTTTAGGTGCTTCTTGGTCATTTGAGATTCTGCAGTTGAGAATTCTTTGTTTAGCTCTGTACCCCATTTTTAACTGGATTATTTGGTTTTCTGGAGTCTAACTTCTTGAATTGTTTATATATTTTGGATATTAGCCCTCTATTGGATATAGAGCTGGTAAAAAAAAAATCTTTTTCTGAATCTGTAGGTTGTCGTTTTGTTCTATTGACAGTGTCCTTTGTCTTACAGAATCTTTTCAGTTTCATGAGGTCCCATTTGTCAATTGTTGAGCTTAGAGCCCGACCCATTAGTGTTCTGTTCCGGAAATTTTCCCCGTGTGTTTGAGGCTCTTCCTCACTTTCTCTTCTACTGGTTTCAGTGTGGAGGTCCTTGATCCACTTGGTCTTGAGCTTTGTACAAGGAGTTAAAAGTGAATCACTTTGCATTCTTCTACATTCAGCCCAGCAGTTAGACCAGCACCATTTGTTGAAAATGCTTCCTTTTCTTCCACTGTATATTTTTGGCTTTTTTTTTTTTTTAAATCAAAAATCAAATCAAATGACCATAGGTGTGTGGGTTTATTTCTGGGTTATCAGTTCTATTTAATTGATCTACCTGCCTGTCTGTACCAATAAAATTTGGTTTTTATCACTATTGTTCTGTAGTTCAGCTTGAGGTCAGGGATGGTGATTCCCCCAGAGGTCCTTTTATTGTCGAGAATTATTTTTGTTATCCTAGGTTTTTTGTTTTTCCATATGAAGTTGAGAATTGCTCTTTCCATGTCTGTGAAGCATTGTGTTGGGATTTTGGTGGGGATTTCATTGAATCTGTAGATTGCTTTTGGTAAGGTGGTCATTTTCACTATGTTAATCCTGCCAATCCATGGGCATGGGAGACCTTTCCATCTTCTGAGGTCTTCAATTCTTTTCTCAGGGATTAAAGCTCTTGTTTTACAAATCCTTCACTTGCTTGGTAAAATATTTTATACTATTTGTAGCTATTGTGAAGGGTGTTGTTTCCCTAATTTCTTTCTCAGCCTGGTTATTACTTGTACAAAGGAAGTGATTTGTTAGAGTTAATTTTATATCCTGCCACTTTGCTGAAGTTGTTTATCAGACGTAAGAGTTCTCTGGCAGAAATTTTGTGGTAGCTTATGTATACTATCTTTTCATCTGCCAATAGTGATATCTTGACTTCTTCTTTTCAGATTTGAATACCTTTGATTTCCTTTTGTTCTCTAATTGCTCTAGCTAGAACTTTGAAAAAATCACCCACTGGGAGTTAGCTCAAAGCAGATTAACTATTCATCTCTACAGCTTCCTATCTTGGCTACCAGCAGAGGGGAAGAAAAAGGAGCCTGTCTTAGAATAGAATTGCTACTATAGGATTATGGATCCTGATTCCAAAGACAGACATGTTTGAGAGTTCCTAGGTACAGCTAGGTATTGCTGCCTCTGGTAATAGCTTTGTAGAAATATCAAGGAAGGAGGCACCGAGCCCCTGGTTTTGACCGAGACTGAACAAAAGGCACTTGAGGCTTGAAATGCAGCTCTGACTTCGGCTCTAGCTCTGGAAATTCCAGATGTCTCAAAGCCTTTTCATCTGTTTGTCTATGAAACAAAATGTATTACAAAGAGGTTCTAATGGAAACTTTTGTGCTAGAAAATGCCCTGTGACACACCTGTCCAAACAATTGGACTCTGGAGCCACGGGAAGGCAAATCCATCTAAGATACTGCTTATCCAATGAAAACAACAACAACAACAATCAAATTAACTCTGGGTCAGGATCTTCTACCTCACAGCACTCCATGCCTTTGAGGCCCTCCTTCAAGGCATATCAGAACTCTTGGCTGTCTAAAGCCTGTGTAACCCAGGCCTTACTCCTGGACCACCCTCAAGTCTGGTTTGAAAAACCTATTGTCATTAGTATTGCTACCTTCTTGTCTGATGATAGCCCAAAGGTATTCATTGATACTGGCATGAGATGAAAGATGAACCAAGTACAAAGGAGCGGCAGTAATTTACTGTAAATCAACTGAAGTAGTTTGGGTCCAAGCCGGGTACCACAGTCCAGAGAGTAAAGCTGATGGGTCTGACTCAGGCTCTCAGATGGGGAAAAGGAAAGCCTGCCATGCCCACACAGATTTCCTGGGCTCTGTAGAAAAGAGAGGACTCCTTTTTCTTAGCAGGGCTTCCTCTTCACCTGATCTGGAGAGCCCAACCCCCAATCTTCTACCTAAGGAATGTCACACAGTCCTTGGCAAAATTACAGGTTTAGCTTCCTCTCTCCAGATAAAAACTTGTTCAGCAAGTACCTGGGATTTCCAGGAATGCCTCTCCATGCACATGAGGTATTCCTAGGACCTTAAGCCTCAGCTAATGAAACGTCACCTTGAGAAAACCCCTTCCCACTCCCCAAGGTTCATGTATATAACCTTTGATTCACCCTGAATGACCTGTATGTACAGAAACTTTCATTGACTATTATCTAAGAGCTGTAATGCTACAATCCTTGGAAAAACTCCCCCCTACTCTGCATCCACTGCTCGATCAGGATGTGCAGCTGTGGCTGAACACCCTGAGGGAAGAAGCCTATCACTTAACATAGCTCTGCTTTGCCCTTCACGGCCTGGTGTACAGCAGTGCCTGGGCACTCTGAGGGAAAAAGTGAAACCCAGAACCACATGCCATCATATAATGGGCAGTCACCATGATTTACTTCCATACATGCTCACAGTATCATCTTACCACCAAAGGGGGAGGGGTTGTGGTCCATGAAGGACATTATTTTGCTTTCCCCTTGAATTGCTGTCCTCCGCTGCTCAGGATATCCAAAAGATGACTCCCTTGAGGCAAAAGGTAACCAGGTCACTGATCTGGTTGTCTGAAAAATGTCCCTAAGATCAATGGGGTCTATATTCTGGTGACATACCCTGACCTGTGTTGCCCGAGACCCCACAGTAAAACAAAGATAAAAGAGAGGCATAATAAACTGTCCTCTCTCCTTTAATGAACCTGACACCAATGCTTCATTTCTAATCACCTGGCTTCCACATGTACTCCAAGTTAAACATATAAAACAAAGCAAAGACACAGGTGCCATGAAAGTATAGGGTAGAGAGTACTCCAGGTTAAAAGTTTAAGTGAGACAGCCATCCACTGAACTGAGTACAGGGTCCCCAGTGAAGGAGTTAGAGAAAGGACCAAAGGAGCTGAAGGGTTTGCAGCCCCTTAGGACGAACAACAATATGAACTAACTAGTACCCTCAGAGCTCCCAGGGACTCAACCGCCAACCAAGGACTATACATGATGGGACTGATTGTTTTGGCAGCATGTGTATAGTAGAGGATTGCAAAGTCGATCATCAATGGGAGGAGAGGCCCTTGGCCCTGTGAAGGTTCTGTGCCCCAGTGTAGGGGAATACCAGGGCCAATAAGTGGGAGAGGGTGGATTGTCAAGCATGGGGAGGGGAGAGGCAACAGGGGTTTGTTTTTGTTTTTATTTGTTTGTTTGCTTGTTTGTTTTTTGGAGGGGAAACTGGGAAAGGAGAAATAATATGACATATAAATAAAGAAAATATCTAATTAAAAAACAGTTTAAGTGAGAATATGGACAGGGTGATAGGGTGTGGGTGAATGAAAAATAAGGATGCATAAATAAATCTTATGGAAACAGCCTGGAGATATCTATCTATCTATCTATCTATCTATCTATCTATCTATCTATATCCAGAAATTGCATCCAGAATTTTATGTATATAAATATATAATTTTTTACAAACTGCCTGTCGTGACATTTCTTTTAACTATCTCATAGCCCTTCCACCACTGGCCCATGATACCTCATGCACTGCCAAGAGACACTTGGAGGAAAAATACCATGGGTCAGCAGCTTGACAAAAGTATCTGAAATCACAAACTAATCATTTTCCTTTTTAATATTAAGTTACATCATTTTATCACACACATATACAAACACGCGCCCGTGTACACACATATACACAGACACACACATCCAGACACACACACAGAGACACAGACACACACACACACACACACACAGACACACACACACACAGACACACACACACACACACACACACACACACACAGACACACACACTATTATGAAGGAGTTTGAACAGAAGTGACTTCTATGAGTAGACAATGTTGCTTCCAGAAGACATAGAGGTTGGAAAATGAAACTTTCAGTGCCAGGCAAAAAATAACTCTATACAATAAATCTATTGGTCAGAGAGACCCCAAGACACCCCAAACAATACAAGTTTCCTGTTGTAACTAGATGGTGAAACTTTGTTCTTGAAGACACTACTCACTTTAGCTGCAGAACATGAAGAAAACAACATTAATTGACCTGGAAATTCTTCCCTTGCTGGCTCAGTTGTATGTATCAGAAACTGCTATTTAGACTACTGGGAGAGAAATTGCATCCAGAAATTCATCCATTGCTGGACCTTGCATACTATAATGCCAACCTGCCTGGCAAGATGGATGGGCTACTTACTGCATTAGAGACATGAAGGTTCATGGGGATAACAAACTACTTTCTCACCAGATGTCAGGCCTGCTCCACAGCAGGGATTTCATGCCTGGTACTGTAGATGTTGTGATCATAAAAAGAGAAAGAGCTATACAAAATGTTCTGGCTGGGTGTGGGGGAAGAGGGTGCCTCAGCGGGCCCATGCCAAGGCATCTCTTCCCCCTGAGGGACCAGGCACACACCAGTATGCCAGGCAGGCTCTCTGCTAGCAGAACCAGGCGAGAGGGAGAGGACCCCCCCCCCCCCAGCCTCTCTGGGCTGAGCAGGATGGTGAGTGTCACAGCTCTTATCTCCTGCCTTGGGAGAATGACTACCCCAAACCGGGAGTCTGTCAAAGCAGGAACTCGTTTTAATGTATCAATCTTTTCTTTATAAAGAGCTGAGAGAGGAGGCGGAGATGACTTAGGAGAAGGGGAAAGTTGAGGAAGGGTATGGGGTGACTGAGCCAACAGTTACCTAGTTACAGCTAGCTAGGCAAAGGCAGGCTTAAGCAGGTTGTGCTGAGGTCACTCCACTACGGAAGTGACTGAGACAGTTTTACAAAACTTGAGCCAGGCTCGGGTTTGTCCTCAAGGCCCAAACCAGGGCCAAATAGGGCCCAACACCAATATAGTACAGAATAGAGTTTATTCAGGGCTTGGGGAGGGGAGTTAAGAGGGAAGCAGAGACAGATAAAGGCAGAGAGAAGGAGAGAGTAGAGAAGCAGAGGCTGGCCATGGCCACATGGAAGAAAAGGGGGAAGGGAATGTGGAGAGAAGGGGGTACAAGGGGGCAAGAGGCAAGAGAGAAGCAAGAGAGAGAGGAGGGGCCAAGCAGCCTCTTTTATAAGTCCAGGCCTATGGGGAGGAGCATACCTGGCTGTTGCTAGGTATCTGTGGGGGTGGAGTCCAGACAGAATACCAACAGTAAACCTAGTCAAAAGCCCATGACTGAGGAGATCATAGGAACCTGCTGTTGCCATTATGTCAAGTAGTCGTGCTGTCTAACAGCCTTCTAAATATTTCTGTTTATACGTATAGATATATGTTGCTTTCTACACTGGTCAGAGAAACTTCTTTGGTTAGTGGGTAGCTGTTAATGTAGAGAAACTCATATCTGCAGAGACTAATATCTGGTCAAATTGCCAAATATAAGTAACTATGAGACGGAGCAATAGATGAATCATTTACATTAAACACCCCTGTCCCTGCATCCAAGGCCATTGGACTTTGTGGGGAAAGAGTAGGTGGAAAACTGTAAAAGCTGATGGGTGAGGAGCAGAGCTGTCAAATGCAGACTTCTGGTCATGACTTGGCTGCAGAAGGCATCAGTTCACAACGGCTGTGGTTACCCGCATGTCACATCCACAAGATCCAGCCAAGATCAAGTCAGTTAGAATCCAAAATGAGTGCGGGAAGGGAAGGGCTCCAACACCCAACCCTTGTCTGAGGAGCTATTGGAAGCCGATGATGGCTGAGGGCAGGATAGTCTCCCTTTGTTGGAGACGGCCACTGGTTGTTCATGCTCCAGTGAATGGCCCCACATCCATCTATGTAAGGACAGCACTAACTGGATTCAGGGGGTATTAACAATAACAATAACAATAACAATAACCAAAAAGGAAGACATGAAGTTAGGAAGGTTACAGGGTGGAGATGGGGTACCTGAAAGGAGCTGGAAAGAGGTAATGATGGATGGGTTTGATGAAAATGTACTGATAAATATATGAAGTTTTCAAAAAAAATTACTACTAAAATATTGAAATTTGAAAATAAACACATTGTTTCATTGATAACATCTCTTTTTAGCTTTTGTCAGTTGTAGGAAAATTACCACAGTTCAGAAATATCAAGCAAGGATTTTGCTTCATATTAAACTATAATACAGGAACCATGTTTTAGGGTTCTGTCTAACTTTTGTTCATAAATTTATTTACAGATAATTTTTACCTATTTAAAATAAAATTATTGTTATTTTTGTGCTTGCGCAAAAACCTAATTTTTAACAAAGTTACTTGGCCAACTTAGGAATTTTATGCAATTCCATCTACAAGAAGAAGTTTTTCTGATGGATTGCTCATTATGCAGTATTACTTTAAAATGTATATAAAGAGAAGAAAAAGAAACTGGAAAAATTATTACAAGGAGACACCTTGCTTAGAAATTAGCCTTTTCTCAGTCTTTAATATTTTAAATCCTAATGATTCTTTCAGAAAAATAAAGCCATAATAAATCTGCTTTATTGAAGATTCTAATAAATATGTCTAACGTTGAGCTCCAGTGTGGTTATTTAGAACCAGCAGTATAGAACATTTGGTATAATGTTTGGATTCTTTTACAGAGAAGATAGATTTAAACACCACATGCCTGCGATTCAGAATGTGGAATCACAGTGCGTGTGGCGGTAGATGCCCATGGCAGACAGTATTTGTCTTCTGTGAGGGACCATCGAGAAAGTACTTTTTAAAAACTGGTCATGACTTGACTGCTAAATGCATCAACTCACAGCAGCAACTTCGCAAAGAAGTGAATCATATTCTTATGAATGAAACCAGGTAAAATTAGCTAAAAGAGCATTATTATTCTTCATTAACAGTTCAGTATTTCTCTATTATCAGGAATAATGAAATACCATCTCTGTCTTATATATCTCAATTAATATGTGTAAAGAAATACATATTTTTAAAACTATGCGTGATGACAGAGCTACAAAGCAGTGACTGCGTGCATAAGTTATTGGGCTTTGCTGTTTGTTTAGACAGGACTTCAGGTAGCCTAGGCCAGCCACGAGCTTACCATGTAGCTAAGGGTAAATGGACATACCTGTTTGGAAAGAGCTTAGAAGTAAGTCAGATTTAACAGCTTAGAGTCTTCTGGGGCTTTGCTGAGCTAGTTTGTTATTTTAACTTTACTGTTAGTCATCTGTTTGCTGTGGCTGTGTCCTACTGTCCTACGCAGCCTGGAGGTAATCTACTTCCTATAATGATGTCGAAGATTGTCCCCAGTTCCTTGGAAAGAAGACTTCCTATTGGATGAACTCCAAATCAGGCTAGCTACAGGCAGCCTCGCTAATGGGGGCTTTTGAAGAACCACCAGTCAGGTCAAGCAATGCTAATATTCCAGAGAGGAGAGTTGGTGTCATCTATCTCTGTTCTTGCCTTCCTTGTTACTTGTTTTTCATTTGGAAATCGGTTATTATTTTTCAAGACTATCACGATGCTGTAGACCAGTGGTTCTCAACCTTCCTAATGCTGCAACCCTTTGACATGATTCCTCATGTTGTGGGGACCTCCCCAAACATAAAATTATATTTGTTGTTAGTTCATAACTGTAATTTTGCTACTGTTATTAATCATAATGTATATATTTTATATACAGCATATCTGACAAGCCACCACTGTGAAAGGCTTGTTCAAACACCAAATGGGTCACGACACACAGGCTGAGAACCTGTTAGAGGGAATGAGAGAAACAACATTTCCTGTACTGTGGAGCGGAAATAAGATGTGACTAACTTCCTAGTTCTCAAAATGCTGGAGCTTCAAAGCTATCCTCCAGAAGCTGCCTAACCTTACTGCTCCCTTGAGATCTTGGCATAATTTCTACCTACCCGAACCTTTCATGGGCTAAGCATGCCCATTTACATCTTTGTCCTCCTTTCCAAGGTCTCTGTGGGAATCATTAGTTTTGTTTCCTTCCCTGAGTGGACTACGTCTCCTATCTATTATTTTAGGAGGAATTGTGCCCTCCTAAAATTTGCATGTTACAAAATATAATGTGCTGCAGAACGTATCTGTATCTAAATACAAGATCACTAAAGGTAATTGAGTTTAAATGAAGTTAGTAGGGTGTGCTACAACCCAATATGGACTTTAACATGGGCCAAAGACGCTGAGTACGTCAATTGCTTTGCACACATAGGGCACTAGGGGGAGACAGAGTCAAAAGCATGACTCAAAAAGAGCATGGCATCTAGGTGAGGAAGATGCACATCAGGGTAGAAAGCTGTGGCCGGCCAGTGCAGAGCTCCTTCTCCAAGGAATCAGAATTCCCTGTGCTTTCCTCTATGGGAATCGTGGTCTGCCTTCTATGTATCATCTTGAAAACAATGAACATTTACATGATGATTACTGTATGCAAGAAACCAAGGTGTTTCTGCTTAATATAGTTCATAGAATTTTTATTGTATTATGCTTTATATGAGTACATTCATATGTACACATATAAAACAAAGGTGAAAAGCCGGGCAGTGGTGGTGCATGTCTTTAATCCCAGCACTTGGGAGGGAGAGGCAGGTGTATCTCTGAGTTCGAGGCCAGCCTGGTCTACAAAGTGAGTTCCAGGACAGCCAGGGCTATACAGAGAAACCCTGTCTCGAAAAACAAAATACAAACAAACCAAAACCAAAACCAAAACCAAACCAAACCAAACAAAAAACCAAAGGTGAAATATATCCTTATAAAACACTTTATATTCTGTCTAATCTGTCTAGTATCTATTTGATATCTTCCTATTTACCTACCAACAATCATGCTAACTGACGAATCATTTCATTTTATAGAAACCTAGCCTTAGAGAAATTAAATATCTCACTCCAGGGGACTCAGATCCAACCCACTGGCTCTCACACTCACAGCTCCCTTTGTGTCTTTGTTTCCACTAAAGGTTGTTTGTTCATATGCAGCAAAGTTGACAGCTTGTCCACGTTCAAGTTCACCCTTTTAGCGTTTTCTCCCTCGTCCTACTTCAGGCTTAAAGTTTGGAAGACACTATCAGTTTAATAAATAGTTACTGGATTACTGACTTGTCATTTCAAAGACAAGAAATTAAGATATAGGCACAAGGGTGTCAAGTCTAAGTCCAGGAGCTAAAGCCACCTACGCTTAGTTATTATAGGGAGTAGCTGGAAAGGTGTCTCAATCCTAAAGCAGGAGGAGGTTAATGCCATTGTTTTTCGATGGTTTCCCTTCTGATTCCACCTCCCGTATATCTTGTCTACCGGACACCTTGACTTTCTTTTTTCTTTTTTCTTTCTTTATTTTTTTAACTTTCTTTTTTAAATAGACCCAATGAACTATTCTGAATCCTTATCATAAGAAAGCAAGTACTGAGTCACTGTCCAAGACTCCTCCATCCACTTTAGTGCAAACTGTATCACTAAAGAGGACTACTCCATCTGTCCTGGTACTACTTGGTATTACTCCTCCTGGTACCTAACCCCAAATCCCCAAGATCTTTGCTTTATTGGGAATTAAAATGCTTGGCTGCTAGCCTCAAATGATTCACAGAGAAACAGTAGATTCTGCAAGTGCAGACTAGGCCTGAGGGGACTCATGGAGCATGAGAAGCACAGACATCAGCCTGGACAATTTGGCATTGTGGAACCACTCCACAGTGCAGTAATGCAAGTAGGTTCAGAAACAGGCCCCGTGGGCACTCTTCAGTGTGTTCCTTAGATGTGTAGATCCTCTCGGAACCTTGGTTTCTGTGTCTGTCCACTCAGCGTCAGCTGTGGTGGAAAGCTGAGCTGGATTCAGCTCATAGCATGACTATGCTGGTCTCTCATGAAGATACAGCTTTTGAAATAAGGGCAAGCACCGGGGCGGGTAGAGATGGGGCTTTCTGGCACAGGACCACTGCCCACCTTACTAGCCACTATTTCCTGGTGGGAACTCCCTTTTCTCTTACTATCTTGCAGATGAGTGTGTCTGTTCTTGCCCAGCTCACCCAGAAGCTGAGGAGCAGAGTGGGAGTGAAAATACCAACAGGAATCGCTGCTGTGTTTACTGGGCAGTAGCAGAAAGGCACCTGTTTGACCTTTGTGTCTGATCTTATGTGGCCTGGGGCTTAGTAGTTAGCCTCTAAACATCCCTGTCCTGGTCCGGTGACATATGTTTACTTTGGGAGAGACTGTGAAGAAGTACCTAGTGCATGATGATATCTGAGTGGTTGCTTGTTTTCCTGTTTATCTTGCTCATAATCTGACTTTAGTTTTATTCGGGAGAGGTAGCAGACACAGGATAGATGGGCGAATGCTATTTATACAGTGCTTGGAAGCTAAAGGAGCACTTTCCCATTCATCCCAGCTGAATGCCCATAGGGTCTCAAGAGGCATCATGGCTGGCCCACCTCCCTGCAGTTCTTCAGCTCTATAGACTTTGAACATGTGCTATGTCCTCGCTCAATATTTGCCCTAGTGAACCTTCAGTTATGAAGATCAGCAGACATCTCTCTACTTGCTACTGTGCCCCCCAGCCTAGCACACCGATGGTTGTTTTCAGAGAAAATGGCTTTGTTTTATTAGTGAGAAAATGAAGCACAACTTTATGGGTGAGAAACCAAGAGTCCTAGAAGATAACTAATTTGTCCAAGGTAACCTAAATATCTGATGCCAGCCTTGAGAATCTAGCTCCTAGTTTAGAAAGTTGGAGGGATAGACAGGCTGCTGGTAGGAAGGTGTTTGTTCCCTGGCAAAGCACCATGGGACTCTGAAAGGACAGCAGAGTATTTTCTGTTATCTTGACCACTGAGGTATCTTGGGAGCTCAACAGCACGTAGCACATTGTCTCATAAGTGTGTGCGTAGGCATCCATGCACTTAGGCCCTGTCTTTACCCAAGGCCTTCACCATTAAGGGCAGAGGTTGTATGTCCTTCCCATGCATGTCTTTCAGATTCACACCATGCCTGGCAGTCTGATGCTACTTATTTTGTTCTCGAAGACTGAGTGATAACCAATCAGCCTACGAGCCTGCCAACAGCAGCTCCAGGTGTCTTTTGTATGTGATGTGACTTTGGATCTTAGCCACAGTTCCATGGACCATTGGTTCCCAAGGAGTGAACTCGAGGGAGCCCTTAGAGATAGGTCTACCACATCCACTCCAGTGTGGTAGACTTGTAGAATTCATCTCATCAGCTTCTTCCTTGTCCTTATGAGGGTACACTGGTCATGGGAGGCAGAGTGACTTCCAAAGCCTAGCTCATTGTCTCACCTGGCATTCTGGCTCCTGGAGGCCTGCATAACCAGTTAGGAAGACCAAAGTACTCCTTCTCCAGCCACCAGAGATGTCTATCAAGGCTGGGTTACAAAAGTTAGCTGTCAGATATATTATTGTTATTTTGCGGCCAGGACTCCTTACCCTGAGTACTATCTTCTGGGTAGGCACCAGAAAAATCGAGAAGTATCATAGATGCTCATGTTTTACTGGTCAGTGTCTTCTAGTAGATGATTTGCTACTGTCTGGCCTCTAGAACTAGGGATGCCACATAAAGCTTCAGATTACGTGAGGGACAATACCATTCACAAGTTGATTATCCTGTCATTACTAGCTGGTTGTGTTTTTGTCATTATTATTAGCTTACATTTTCATAGTACTTTATGGCTTACCAAGTACATTGCTATATGTAAAGTCATTTAATTAGATAGCATATGATAAACATTCATTTTTGTTGGTTAAAAAATTGAGATTAAAAGAAGGGATGGACAATGTTCAATGTCATAACGTTGACAGGGCAGAACTGAGATCCAAGGGTAGGTTTCTCTCTTTCCCATTTAATTTTATTTAGCTGCATTTATTCTGTTAAACTGTTTCAATCTTAAAGATGAGAAGCTCCACATTGGTCTTCATGTTTTACCCTCCTGACACAATCCCTTCAGTCTCCTGCATCCTGGTTCCCAAGGAGAAACAGCACCTTGGTAATTGAGGCACAAAGTGCTTTTGAGGCTGGTACCTTGGAGACAAGGTCTATCTGTGGTCTTGGGGGTAAATATTGGAAGAGATGTTCATGGAAGGACCAAAGAAAGGATGTTGGAAAGGAGTTGGAAGACATGGCAACAAAAGGTTTTAGGGCACTGGTTTTGTACCACAAAGGGTGCCTATAAAATGACATTTTTCTGACTCAACAGACTTTCTGCTCAAATAAGTGAGCTTTTGTGTCCAAGAGTCTTGAGGTTGATATGAGGTAGCAAATGACTGAGAAGTTGGCTTCTGCATCAAGCACAGGCTGCACAGTGTCCAGTCAGGCTGATACTTCTCTCTAGCCAGCTTCATCTCAGCTAGTTCAAGTACAATAGCCGACTTACCTTCCTTTCTCCTTTTCTTTCATTCTGTTCCACTTCCTTCTTACTGCAAATATTTACTCAGCTTCTAGTGTGTTCCAAGTATCTCCTGGGATTTATTAATGCATCATAAATCTAAAACTATCAGAACTGTTTGGTACCTGAAGGTTCAGGATTTAAGCTCTGTCCATAGTGGGAGACTGTGATCATTAGGATGTTTCAGTGTATGCTAGGAACCAATAGACAACCAGGAAGCTCATCCAAAGGGATGATTCCACAGAATAACCTCCTCAGAATAGTAGTGATTAAGCCATAAAGTTGGAGAGTCATTTTTCTCTTCACTTAAGGCAGCTGTCTAAAGTGTGTGTGTGTGTGTGTGTGTGTGTGTGTGTGTGTGTGTGTGTGGTGGGGGAAGAGGATTCAGCCACAGAAATCAATCGGGTTTTAGTCTTTCCATAAGACTTCCCCAAGTCTTCCTGGCTCTCAATGGTTTCAATGGACACTCCTTTGAATACTGCAAGGTTCCACTTAATCACTATTAGACTCTCTCAATCTTGATATGGTCATCAAGGTAGGCACTTAAAAGAATATCAATGGAGAAGACGTATTATGGCTAGAACATCTGTCCTGACTTCTTGCAACAATCTCTGGATAAGAAGAGATATCTGGATACCTGATAGACTTCAGGTGATCTGAGAAATCTAAGAATAGCTCAAGCAGGGCCTGACATCACCTAACTTACCTAGGAATTCAAACACCCAGTGTTTGCCAAGCATCCCTGGGAGACCAGGGCAACATGATGAGGAGAAGTGACTTCAGTCACAATTTCCAATTGAATCAGACTGAGTCAAAGTCAGAACCTGCTGTGCCACAGCCACACTGGCCCTGTGGGCCCTCCTCCCTCTGTGACAATGACTGCAAGCTCTCATTCTTCCACTGGTTCTTTCTTCATCCAAGAACTATTTGCTGAATGCTATGAGCTGTGTCTGGCCTTGAGGATACTGTGATGAATAAGCTAAGGCACTTGTCTTTGGGGAAGCTGGGGTCAGACTTTCAGAAGGAATTTCCATGGAGTTTTACCTACCACCCTAAGCTGAGCAGACTGAGTTCATCAGGAAAGGCTGGCAAGCACCGAGCATGACAGACATTTCTCTAAGGCTTACTCTGTAGCAGGAACAGCTCGGGTCTGTCTGTGCAGGTTTCCTAGACACAGTCCTTGGCAGGAACCCGAAAAAAAAGCACATTAAGAAAGCAAGGGTACCTCTAAGGGGCAGGTACATTCGTTACATCCAGGCATGGCAAAAATTTGATTATGCCACAGCATTTACATGGTACAGGGAGCATTAAGGTAGAAGGTTCTTAGAAGATGTTAAGTTATTAAGAAGTTGAGTACTTTAGGGAGATTTGATTTTTATTTTCCTTTGGGAATAGCAAGGGAGTCATTAAAGTTCTAAGTAGCTCAGACTCTTCATCTCATCTTTAAGAAAGATGAGAAGAATCTGTAGAAGAGGGAATGGGTTTAGAAGGAAGAAATCCATGTGTATCATTAGATGTGGGGGTAGTGAACAAGAAGAAGGCAAGATGGCTCCTAACCCATGTTGGGATCATTTACTGATAGAGTTGGGGCAACTTTCAGGGAAGCACTGGTAGTATTGTACACAATGATTGCTGTGAGCAGTTTGCTCCGATCATAGCAGGCCTTTTCTAATGTCATTCTTTTAACTGCCTACCTTACTGACCATATTAGAATTGAGGAAGCCTGGGGGTGTGGCATGAAGTCGGAGGCTTTCAGTGCTTAACAGCATGCCCACTTAAACCAGCTGAGAGCCAGTGGAGGGGTTGATGTCATCAGAGGATAGGGTAAAGGATGAGGACCTGGGAGAAGAGAGGAGATAGTCATATGTCAGCAAGGGGATGTCATAGGAAGAGATTAAAGGGAGTGAGAGGATTTGTGAATACTGAGGCGAGTACTTGCATGAGTGTGTGTGTGTGTGTGTGTGTGTGTGTGTGTGTGTCTGCAAACCTAGGACAGAGTTAGTTCTAAGATAACTTGGATAGGTTTTGATGGAAAGGACTGGCACAAAGGCAGCAGGAAATTCTTTGCCATTTCATCATTAACCAAGAGCCTTCAGGCATCTGTGAAATTGTCCAGATGCCTGAAACATGACTCAGCCACACACTGCCTGTGCTGCAGAGGCAGAGGCATGGTTAGTCAGGCCACAGAAGTCCAGGCATGGCAGGACAGGTTCAGCCTTGAGCTGGAGTTAGCATGGTGGGTGTGTAGCATCCAGCGTCAAGGAAAAGAGGTGAAGAAAGAGCAGCTCCGACTGCAATTATAAGTAAGTCCCGGTGCTAGAATCTAGGGGTGTTTTTCTGTGTCAAGCAAGAGTCATTTTGGCTCACTGAAATCAACACTCTCCATTACCTGAAATAGAATGGAGCACAATGGAAAAGCTACTCCTCCCTCATATTCCATCTGTTATTTTTCTAGCCTTCTTCCTTCTTCTTTTTCTTTCTTTCTTCCGTCTTTTTCTGCATTGTGCTCTGGAGCTAGGTTTCAGATGTACAAAGCCAAGTTAAACAGCTTTAACTTTTGGAGTGTGAACATAGTCAATTGAGCTTTGAGGTCTCCAGCGTGAAGATGATTTTGCATGGGTTGAGGTCGAAAACTAACTTTTCTCACTACTGGAGCCAACACTTTAATTAAATCAATAATAAGTTCCTGGTATTATCTGGCCATGACTTGACATACAAAGAATTGAAACCAGCATTCTTAGTCCCCGTTTGGAGCTCAGGGCCAGGCTATTTGAGTTATCCTGACTATGGTAAGAACACTGCTCTTCTTCATCCTCCCACCTCACCCTCAGGGCTTCCTTTCTGCAACATAGTTGCCCTTAGTGGGTGTTCTTAGGCCACGTGCTGTATTTTAGCTCTGTATTCTGGGTACTCAACAGAAGTGTAACACACTAGAGGTCAGACAGGCAGGGAGAGGGGTCTGAGCCTCAAAGACATGATGGTGGGGTAACAACTCCATCCTTGTATTTCCAGCAACAAGCATGTTTCCTGGTGCTAAAAGAAACTCAAAACAAAAATTAAGTAGAATCCAAAATGGTGGGAACTTTTCTAACTTTTTTGGTCTGTATAGTATCTCTATGGTAATTAAATATTAAGTAAAGAAAAATACTAATAAATCAACTAACTAAATAAATAAAGATTAGAAAATACATGTATGGAAAAATTAATAAATGAATAAATAAAATTTTTGTCATTTCCCAATTCAGAAATAATTGCTGTTGGCATGTTGATATAACTCCATATAATACAAGCATATTTATATAGTATATTAACTTATCTAGAGGCTAAAATAAATATAGCCAGTGTACTACTTACATATTGTAACTCATTGTACATACCACTTGTCTAATTCACATTGCCTGGGTTTTGTTTCCTACCCAGTCTGCTCCTATCACAGTTCTGTGGGAACTCTCCATTGGGATGTTGGCTGTTAGAATTCCTAGTGGATGATAGTGGATGGAGAGTACCATCCTGCCTCCTCACTGTCTACCCAAATCCTGGCTTTCTGTGGGTTCTCAGTGTGAGTTGAGACAATTATATATTTTAAAAAAAAATCATTGCTAGAATAGTTCCTCTAACAGTGACAAATAAGGACACACAACTTTGTGCCATTGTGAGAGTCAGCTGAGCTCCCCAGAGGAAGTGTCACCTGCTGGACCACAGAGCCTTTGCAGCTGCCTTGGTGTGCTTGGTTGGCCCTGTGCAGCTAGCCCCTCCCCACTGCACCTGAGCATGCCACTTCATCCCCAGCTGGAAAAACAGGATGCCTTAGCTCATGAGCTCCTGGGAGCCTCACTGGCTATTTTTACTCTTTCTGAGTGCCTACTCAATACATTTATTTATTCGCCAAGAGGAGGGATCCTCCTTTCTCCAGTTACTCATTCTAGAGGATCCTGGAGCATTCCTGCCCCAGGCTCCAGCTGTGGAAATGTTCCTATTGATGAAGATATCATCACAGCTGGCTATGAGCATCTAAAAGATCAAGGACCAGGTACCCATTGCCAGGCTGAGCTGGAGTGGCTCAGTCCCCAGAAATAGGGTTTTCTCAGAAAGCACTCACACATACACCTTGTCTCCAAGCAGACATGAGTCAGCCTAGAGTGTTCCTGCTTTTGTCTAGGTCTTGAGTATTCTATTATTGGAGACAGCAGTGTCTAAGAAGAAAGAAAATGGGGTTTGCAGACTCATAGCAGAACTTCTAGAAGCCTTCCCCCCAGCACACCCTTTAGTTGTAGGAAGAGGAAAGCTGTGTTTTCTAGCTCCCGGAGGTAATTCATACTCTTGGGCCTATGAACCCTTCCTCCATTTTTAAAATGCCTCATGCCAACACCAGCTTTCCCTGGCCTATCTTCTTTTTCTGACCCTTATTCTTTTGCCTGCTTCTTAGAGGAACACACTCATGATGATATTAGGCCTACCTCTATAATCCAAGAAGGTCTTCCCATCTCAAGACCTTTAACTTTAGTCAAACATACCAAGTCTGTTTTGCTGTATAAAGCAAAACATTCATGAGTTTGAGGAATGGGAGTGGGCATCACTGATTACCAGAGATTATATCAAGGTAGTCATGAGTACTAAAAATAACACAAACAGGCCAGGCTGTGGTGGCCCACACCTTTAATCCCAGAACTTGGAAGTCAGAGGCAGGTGGATCTCTTTGAGTTCAAGACTTGCCTGGTTTACAGAGTGAGGTCCAGGGCCACTGTAGCTGCACAGAGAAACCCTATCCAAAAAGAGGGGGGGTTGTCATCTTTAAATGTTAAATCCTGAATCAGCATATAGAGGGTGAGAATAAAATGATGCCAAGCCCCTGCTCCCTAGGATCAGTTTCCAGGGCAGGATTGGCAGAGGGGAACTGAGAAAGGGAAGCCAGAGGACAGGGTTTCAAGGACCACCCTCTGGATCTGCCCAGGAATGGAAGTGTTCGTATGAGGTGACAGGGCTGTCTAGTTTTGTTCACCATCAAAGTCTGAGGTTTTTTTTTTTTTTTTTTTTTTTTTTTGCAACCTCATACTCAGGTGTCCAGATTGCTCTTCTACTTCTTCCAGGAGTTCTCCCACAGAAAGAAGATTCACGTGTCATGCCCATATTTGAATTTCTTTGGTGCCATCAGTGTCTGTGAGTTAGATGTAGTGAGAAATCAGGTGTGGGCAAGGCTGAACTTCTGGGCCACAGAAGAGGTATCACAATGGTGCTGCCCCAGGAAGGCTCCTTGGGGTCTGCCAGGTAGCCGCTCCATGGGGATGTCTCACAATCTTTTTTCATACAGACCTCATTCATAGTTGTTGAGGGGAGTAGAGGTAACAATGACTTTTTAAGAAGCGCTATTCATGCCACGATTCACCAGAGTTATTACTATTTTCACTCCAACTTCAATAGCCATGCTTAGTAAGCAAATTCCACGCATCCCCGGGGTTAGTCCTAGATTTCCTGTGAATCCCACTTTGCCTCCCTTCCCAGCATGTTTAAGTCTTTTATATAGAAGGACAATTACTTGCATCAATCTATGTACTTCCTATAATATATTTAAAATTACATCTATATTGCTTAAAATACCACATAGAGTGTAAATGCTGTATATACAATGCTGCATTGATTCAGGAATGGTGATTCAAAGAAAATGTCTCTACACATTCTATGGAAATATACCCCTTCTCCAAGATGTGTCTAAACTTCAGCTATAAAGCCTACACATTTAGAGGAATGGCCATATACAGTAACTGTTGTTAGGAAAGAAATCACATGAAGAAATTAAATTCATCTAAGGGGCAGAGTGCTGTGATGGAGAGATTGTTGATGAAGGTTCAAAGTCCAACTCTAACCTTGTGTCAGTCAGTAGTAGCCTCTTTCCATCTCCCAGTCTTAGCTTTCTTGTCTAAAACCTGAAGTATTTGATCTAAACCAATGATCGCCTGACTTGATTTGCTTTAGAACCACCCAGTGACCTCTTGGAGAATGCTGTAGCCTCTAGGGTTGTCAGCATCCTACCTAGATATTCTATCATTCCATAAATTGTATTGAAGTTGTTAAAAAAAAAAGCCTTAGTTCAGATTGTTTTTGGAGGTATCTGTTCTCTTTTCCAAATGGCAAGTCTAACCTGATGAAGAAATGAAAACTGAGCCTTCACTGCTTACAAAGCAACTAGTCAGATCTCTCAGTGATTTCTAAACTCAAAGGCTTTACCTGTGCTGTCAGTGGGTAGATGCACATCCAAATAGTTATAAGCAGCTGGGCATCGTTCCTCTCATACTTTATCATACTCATGCATTAAACACATGGTTCCTTTAGTTGCTATTGAGCTTCTTTTTTTCTAGAATTCTGAGCCATGTTCTGTATTCCTCTTACGTTTCTCAGCAAGAGAAGTTGGTTCTGGCTGAGATCTAGCAGCCAAAACAGAATATCTGCTTCCCCACCAGTAGTCTCTAGACCCAACCTGTACCACATGTTAGGAACCTCAGAGGCAGAATGGTGTCAGGTACCACTTTTAAAAATATTTATCAAGTAATTCATATATATTCTAGGCACTATTCTAAGGGGTTTATGAATGTTAGTCACTCTGTAAATGACCCTAGGAGATAAATGCTATCTATTTATTCATTTTGAAAATGAGGATAATGAAGGAGAGGGTTAAAATAATTTGTGCAAGGTAACACTGCTGTTAAGTGAGGAGCTGAAACTCAAACATGGAACCTATCTTAGTACTTCATGCTTCTTGCCACATGGGCATGCTGTCTGTGAAATGATCTTTTGGCATTTACCCTTCAAATGGAGTACATGGGAAATGTTCCCATTAAAATCTTAGTTGAAAATTTAATAAGGAAACCCCTTACATAAATAGGATGATGACAATTAAGAAGAGTCAATGCAAAACACAGATCACTAAAACTAATACATAGTAAAAACTTAAAGGGAAGAAAATAGTGAAGTATTTGAGGATGGGATCACAAGTGACATTATTTTCATGAGAATGGTCTCTGTGTATGCTCATTGACCAATGACACATAAATACTCTTAATCTTTTGTTATCAGAGAACACATGTGACATCATAGAGGTTGTGTTATGTGCTAGGCATTATTCCAAGAGCTTAATGATGATTAGTTCAATCTGCAAATGGCCCTTTAAGATAAGCATTCTTTCCTCATATCACATAGTTTTAGGATACATTTATAGATGAAATGAGATCTATAGTAATTTGGTTTTTTTCACTTCTGAAATTCCATAGCTTTTCATACATTTTTATTTTTTAAACTGATACTGAAAAAAAAACACAAAGATGATGTGCATTGATGGGTGTCATTTGGCACATCAGCACATTGATGCATATTCTTTTTAAAGTTGCATTTTATATTCACGAGTCTAGCTCTGCTCTGAGATCTTTATCCGTATTGCCTTACTTAGGGAGCTAGGGACTGTTATTAGCCCAATTTTACAGAGACAGTGAAGCAAGTTGCTTGAGAATGCACAGGTGGAGAGAGCAAAGCTGGAAGCTGGTCCTGGAATGTAGGGAAAATACATTTTGTTCCATCATCGATCCTCAAAAGCTTCTGGCACAATCCCCCAGGCTCCTTCCCCAGCATTGGAAGAAAAGTCTGTACCTCAGGTCATCTATGAAAAAAGATCTCTCAGCCTTCCCCTTTGGGATGATTACAGCTGAAGTTCCACTTCTGGCAACTTCAGCTGAATTTTCTCCTCTTGTTTCACCCTCTGTATACATATGGTTCCTCTATGTTTGGGCCAACCAGAGGTCTATTCTTTAGGACCATATGTAGAAATAGGGCCTTCAATGACTTATGCCTACTTGGAGGAATCTATCTGTGCCAAATGCTCATGGGCTTTTTTGGCACATCAAATTCAGACAAGAAGAGAATCCCAACCACCTCTAACATCTTCATTAGACCTGCCTGAAATAACATCAATAGAATATCCAGCATTCCTGGTCAAGGTTATGGTACCATCTAAGAATGAAAAGAGCCACATTAGTTCATTGGCTTGGGCCAGGGGTTTTATTTTGGGTTCTTGTCCATATTCTAAAAGGGCTATTTAGTCTCCTCTATTTTCTATTTTGAAGAACAAACAGATGTTATCTTTACCCTCTGAGCTCTAGAACTGAAATGGCTCAGCTCAGGAAATAGGGAGCAGAGCAGAGCTGTTTATGAGATTGATGGACAAGAACTGTATGTAATGTACAAGGTTCCATGACCATCCTATAGGTTTGCAATTCTCAGAGGCCTTTTCTGTGCATTAATACCTCAGATGCTTATAGAGGAAGGAATTAGATCTTTGGGATGTAAAGGGAGGGGATCATATATACCCCTCATGAAAGAGGTTATCAGTATCCCACACGTGGGGATCTCAGGTCAGAGTAGAACTGTCTAGAAGGCAGACGATTCTCAGAGCACCTCAAATCCATTACTTGCTGTGTGATCTACTCCAGTGCCTGAGGCAGGTGAACCATCTCCCAGACCAAAGAGACTCTGATGCTGTTTTTCTGGGCAGAAAGGGGCTCTGGGTAGAGCTGAGGGTAATATTGAAGATGAACAAGGGGAAAAGAGGGTTAAGAGGGAAGGGTCTTTCTGGAAGTGAAAGGTAATGGAAGGTTGTACTAGTATCTTTTTGAGCTTACAGTGAATTTATTTCAAAGGAAGAGGTGCCTATACTGGGATCATTTTTATTTTTTATTCTTGAAATAAATTTAGGAGATTGGGTTTTCAAATTTCTAATTCTTTTAGAGATAAGACATTGTAAATTCATAGTTCAGTCTTCAAAGCAACAATTGGGCTTGCTGAGCTTATATTTTTGTGTTATTTTTCAGTTTTATCCAGTTTCTTTTGACGTGTCCTGTCAGCAGAGCCAGCAACCGTGCCAGCCCCCTCCCAAACGCAAGAAACCAAAGCGCCCTCCGGCCTCCTCTTCCTGCTGTCCTGGGAGCTGCTGTCAGACCCAGGAGCCCCAGTTCTCTCTCCGTCGCCAACGTCACAGCTCTGAACGTCGCAAGAGCGGTGGCCTCAATTGCTGTGGCAGCAGTTGCTGTGGCAGCAGCAGTGGAAGCAGCAGTGGCAGCAGCAGCAGTGGCAGCAGTTACTATTGCACCATCACCAGTGGCTGCAGTTGCTGCGGCAGCAGTTGCTGTGGCAGCAGTTGCTGCGGCAGCAGTTACTGTGGCAGCAGTTACTATGGCAGCAGTTACTGTGAGAGCATCAGCAGTGGCTACAGTTGCTGCGACAGCAGTGGTGGCAGCACCAGTGGCATCACTTGCTGTGGCAGCAGCAATGGCAGCAGCAGCGGCAGCAGTTGCTGTGTCAGCAGCTATCAGCAGTCTGAGGACTCTAGTTGCTGCTCTGAAGCTTACTACTGACCTGGCAACGAAGAACGTGAAAAGCGGTGTTGGCCAAAGACCTGCCAGCAGAGAGTCTCCTCTTCTCTGGTATTTCCCACAGAAATACTTCTAGAACTCTCTCTGTATGCCCTTCTTCATCTCCCTAAAGCTAATCTACCATGAGATCTTGAGGTCCCAGCTCAGAGATTCATTGGCTTTGCTTTTTCTCTCTGACACAACTAACTGTTTGAGAATGAGATACTGAAAAATCAGCTTTGAAACTCTCTTCTGGGCAATAATAAAGCTTTTGATTCCTGACATCATGGCCTCCCAATGTGGTTTTGTTTACCTCTTCCAATTCCCTCCCTCCACAGCAAGCCATACTCCCTTTCTTTAGCTAAAGTACATATTTTGGCACTGAATCCACTTAAAACTTAGTACTCTGAGACCTATGCCCCTTAGACCACCTTGCACAGAAGGGACCAGCGATAGGTTGAAATGAAACAAGCAGTACCCAGAAAACCTCCATTATGGGAGGGTAACACTCAAAAGGGATCCACGATTTGAAAAGGTTTATCTCTTCATCACGGAGAAGAAGATTGCCTGGAGTGCACACTGTGGGCTCCAGTCAGTAGACTCGCTGTTGTCTGATTACTGCCAGCTGGCCAGGCAGGGGAGCTGAGTGCTGAGTGGTTCTAGAGAGGTAGGCTGAGGAGACAGCTGTGAAATGTTGGAGTCCATTTTTCTTGGAGCTCTAGAATTTTAGGTTTGGGTTTGAATAGAGAATAAAGACACCATCTCAGCTAAAGACAACCTCCACCTGGTGATAATGGCGGTGGTGCGTGTGTGTGTGTGTGTGTGTGTGTGTGTGTGTGTGTGTGTGTGATGGAGTCAAGGTCACTGAGTTTGGGTGTTCATGTAATATTCCTTTAGGTTTGGGATGGCTTCCTCAGGATACTAAAAGTGTTTATGATAGAAGAGATAATTACAAGTCTGCCTTCTATGCAAGCTAAGCAACTAGCCCCTCAGTTGATAAGTTAACAGTGATGTATAAAGCTGGTGTAAGAGGTCCGTACAGTGAGTATCTACTTGATCTCTCCATATTGATTCCTAGCACCCTGGTTTTCTTCACCTATTGCATAATTTTCCAGAGGAGAACCCGCATCTAACTTTTTACTTCGTTACTTCCTTCTCTTTTCTAGCATTGATCTCTCTCCTTGGAATGCCTTACCTCTTCTTGCCAGGTGCTCTGGTACAGTAGGCAACCTGTTCATCCGGCTCTAAAGCCATGGTAAATGAAATGGGCATCTTCTATGATCTGTCTTTCCTCGTCTGTTTCCTCATGCCACACCCAGCAATGCACCCCAAGAGCCTATCTCGCTCTTAATCCCTGAATTCTTAGTCTGAGATTCTCCTGTGTCTCATCCTCATGGCTGGTGTGACCAGGTAGTTCCAGTGATTGAAAGGCAGTTCAGAGGCAGTTGACCTCCAAAGTTTCCTCCAGTTTTATAAATCAGCTATAAATCAAAATGAAATACTTACTTTGGGAACTCTCGGGCCATTCTCCCTTCTATTTTCCTCCTCTTCCTTCTTTGCTCTTTTATTTTATCCTTTTCATTTTGTTTTGTTTTGTCTTTTTTATATTTTTCAGTAATTCTAGGGGAAAATCTGTCCTTAGGGGAGATGATGTCAGAAACAGGAGCTCCATGGGCTAGCCAGCTTCCTATTTTCCAATAACTCATACTCCTCACCCATTTTTGTCTGTGATTCCATCACGGTTACATTATGGGAATATGGTAAAGTGACTTCTTGTGGTTTTATTGGTCCCTTAACCTTGCCTGAATTATTCCACCTGTCAATGGTGACAGGAAGACACCACCGTTGTGAAGAAACCACCGTTGTGATTTCCATCCCCACCATCATCTTCCCTCGATGCTCTCTGGAAGCGTCTGGACAAAACCCAGAGGGTTCATCAGAGAGCCTGCAGCCTGCTATGCAAAGACAAGAACCAAGGGCCATAGAGATGCAAATAAGACAATAAATGATAAGGAGATAGCTATACATATTCATGTAAGTGCGAGAAAGCGGGACAGTGCAGGTGTCCTCCTCCCCTCCTGCTGTGTGTGTGTGTGTGTGTGTGTGTGTATGTGTGTATACAGGGTTTAAGAGAACCCAATACCTCTCCTCCTTTGACCCCCCCAGGCCTTCTCTGAGCACACATACAGCCCTCCCAGCTATGAACAGTGCCGGGTTTGAAAAGTAAACACACCACAACAATCCTAGCACCTCTGTGAATGACTTGGTTATCCACGTGCACCACCTACAGTGCTATCTGAGTGATGAATGCCTTTGGGATGTAAGTGTCAGCTGAGCACGTCTGTTGAGAAATGGGCCCCTCCCAAGGACCCAGACATACCGGAATCTTATAAAAGCTTCTCTGGCCATACGCTGTTCAGTCTTCTGCTTAGCAGGTGTCAAGTTCCAGTTGGAGAACTGAGTGAGTCTTCCTGTGGAGCCAAGGTCGAGTAAGTATCTAAGCAAGGTCTTGGGGAGGAAGCTGGGAAGAATGGAAGACAGAAAGGAGGAGGTAGGTTACGGCCAGAATAGAGCTGTTGGAATGTGGCTTCCAGTGAGCCAGTCTTTTGTGTTGCCTTTCAAGATGCAAAGGCCAGGCATGGTACTGACCTTCGAGAGGTTTTCCAGTCTGTAAAGAGCTTTGAGTAGCCTAGGTCTTTAGGTTCCCTGGTTAGCTTATTCCTGTTATCTGCTATGACTAGCCTTTTCCTTATAATGTGGAGGAGAGGCAAGAAAGAATGTGCAGAACATGCTTTTGTGTTTTCGAATTCTCTATACCCAAAACGGAAGGACACAGGCAGTCTTTGTGTGTTTTCTGACCTATGTGATGCCTATACAATATTAACTGAGATTACCACTTGAAAGGGCTGTGTGGTCAAAGTACAGTTGGGAAAGGGCTGAAACTGAGAGATTTTTGATTGAGTCATATAGATAAATTGCAATTGTATGTTCTTTATTTTCCACCATGGAGATCTTGGATGGTCCTTATGTCAGTCAGGGACACTGCATTGATCCTTTTCATATTCCGCTTCCTGTTTTGTGCCTCTGCCACTGGAAGCACCTGTTTTAGTTTGTTTCTTTGCCTCCCTTCCTTTTTCTTTCTTTCTGGTATCTCTCTTGCCCTAAAGCCAGACAGACTTTTCTGTAAGCCAAATACCCAAAGTTCTGTGTTCCATTATAGGAAAGAAAAGGCAGGGTTTGTAAAAAGGTTGTCTTTCTTTCAGATTCATCTTGACAAAAGTGGAGATGTCTCAGCAGGGTGCCAAAGGCTTTTCCAAAGGGTCTTCCCAGAGTTCCGCCCCCTGCCCCGCCCCGACTCCTGCTCCCGCGTCCTCCTCCTCCTGCTGTGGAGGCGGCTGCTGTAGAGGCTGCGGAGGCGGCTGCGGTGACTCCGGCTGCTGTGGCTCCAGTTCCACCGGCTGCTGCTGCTTTCCCCGGAGACGCCGCCGGCAGCGCTCTGGCGGCTGCGGCTGCTGCTGCGGAGGAAGCCAAAGGTCTCAACGCTCCTGCAACAATCAAAGCTCAGGTTGCTGCTCCGGTGGTGGCTGTGGCTGCTGAAAGTCTACAGAGCTGCTCCGGAACAACTGGCATCGCACAGCATCCTCTCTGTTGCTCTCACCCAGCCCTCCATAGTAGTAACAGGAAGGACCCGCCTAGGAGTTTGGTTCCCCTTAAGCCAACTGCACTTTGATGTTCAGAAACTTCACCCTGTTCTTAGACCTGTCCTCTAATGTTGATTTTCCTCCCAGGGGATAAAAGTCAGGGGTGGGACCTCAGATCATGCTATGGGCAGGAGATTGTGCACAGCAGTGTTCAAAACAGGCCTACTGATTTGATTGTCGCCTGGAGACATTATAATAAAGCTTCTACCTCCTATGAACGCTTCTTTTCCTATTTATTCCTTCATCCATGCCTTCATTTTTCTTATTTTATTCCCTTTTATATTACCTCCCCCTCACAGGCTCATGCCTGAAGGAGAACACATCAACTCTCTGCGAGTTCTAAGGATTTGGGGTTGGCAGTCTTATCTACTTTGTGTAATGATTCACTGAGGTGGCTGCTGCTGCATCCATTTTACAGAAGGGAAACTAACGTTAAGCTCAGAGTCACTTCGATAGGCCTGCCAGATGGAGATGACTGCAAGATTCGGGAGCTCATTTTGCTAATTGGTCTGCTTAGCTTGGTCTGCTCTAAGTGGTCTGGAAACTTGAGTTCCTCTTAGAGAAAGCCCCGCCCCCTCCCCAGGCCCAAACGACCTAGGGAATCTGGTTTGAAATGGCAAGTTCAGGAATTTGAATTCAGTTCTGCTGAATGTTCTTTCTCTTAGTTCATCTTTTCCTTTCCGCCATTCTTTTCTACTTCTTCCCCCTTTATCCTATCCTTTCCTCTTTTTTCTTTTTCTGGTGGAAGACCATTGACTTGCTCGCTGGATGAGGAAAATTTCTATGCTTACCAGGAGCCTGGAGCTCACCCTCTTTTACATCTGATCTATGCAGCTGAGGCACGACCAGGAAGCACAGGTTTCCCCTGGCTGTGGCAGCTGGAACAAACTGTACTTGTACAGGAGTCTTTGTAAGCACAGAGTTTACCATTCAGGTTAGGTAAGACTTCTTAGCCTGATGTCCTTTAGGTTCAGAAGATATTGTATAATAGTGGTAAAAAAAAATAATAGCAAAAAAACTAGCTAACATTCATTGAATATTAATTTTGTTCCACATACAAGAACGTAGCACAGAATGGATGCGTATATATTAATTTAATTTTAAAAATCTCAAGAATAGGTTTTGATTTCCCTAGTTTTAAAAGTGTGAGTTAGATTGGGATTCGGAGACTCAGGTGTCTGTGCAAAGTTTCACAGGCAGTGAGTGTCCTAGGCCTCTGATGGTGAATGATGGGGACAAGACTTAAACTGAGATCTACAGGCATCAAAGTCCATGGAATCCACTCAGTGCCATCGAATCCACTCTACTGCGATCCTGGAAACCACCACCGCCTAAAAGAAGGTTCACCTGGGCTTCTGTGGACACACCCAAGCTCTTAGAAAATTGCAGCTTGACTGCTCTGCCTCAGTGACTGCTGAGCTCGGTGTGGCATCTGCCCAGCAGCCATCTGCTCAAGTATTTGCTCAGAGGCAAAGGTAGAAATGCACCACTGATTCGTCCATGCTGTTAAAAGCCGAAACTAGATGATATCCTATGTGAGGATGGCTGGAAGGACAGTCAGTCCTACTCTGCCTCTCACTTCGGGGTTCTGAGAGTTGGTGTTTCCGTGCTTTGATTGCACTGTTTACTAATAGATGATCTCATTGAGGCCCTGCCTCCTCCATACCAGTCAGTGATGCGTTGTGAAGCAACAGGCCTCATGACTTGTTGGACAGCAAGGCAGGAAGGGTGGGCTTGCCTGACTCAGAACATACTGGTATGGCAATGTGAGGAGCAGGGAATGCAGGGACTGAGTTTTGGGAAAGAGAGATGGCTACTCATTACGAAATACGTGAGTCTCTAGCGATACATGTCTTTGACCATGGACACATTGATGTTCATCAATTGGCCAGTTGTGAGGATGGAGGGCCCACTGTTCCCTGTTATTCGTGAAATACAGACATGTGGAGATGTGGAAGGAAACACATGGTTATGGGTTCTTCCTTTCCAGGCAGCTGAAGGCTTCGGGTGTTTAAGACATCTTTCTGGAAATATTGGCAGTTGGATATTGTCTTCACTAGAAAAGAAACCTGGGATTCCAGCATACGGGTTTGCTACTAAGATCAGACTTACACGGTGAACTCGGCACTCTCTCTTTCACTTACTGCTTAAAACACTGCCACAAGCAAAGTGTCGCCACTGTTTCTTGATAAGCAAACGGAAGTACAGAACTATCTTAAGATGTCACAATTTCTAATTAGAGGACAAAGTTTTGAACAGAGTGTTTCTGACTCCAAAATCAACATTATGGACACCCCCCCCCTTTTGTCCTATGCAATTCTAAGAAGGAGGAGAACTTCTGATAGAAATAGGAGACAGAATCCAAGGAATTGCTGGGAATAAAAATAGATCTCTGAAGACATGTCCTCAAAGGAAAGAGGAGAGGCCAGGCTACAGGCGGCGCCAAATGCCAATTATAGAAATTTAACAGTGTAGTATTTGGGGCATAGGAAAACAGCTCTTAAGGAAGAATTTGGAAAGACAAAAATTGAGCTACAGAATAGCTATAGCAAAGATTAGGGTGCTCTGGAAACCTAGAAAGACTATATCAATAGGCAGCTACAGTGACCCAGGCTTGAGATAAGGATCTGAACCTGGCATTGGGCAGGAAAAGGAAATGACAGGTGGGAAGAGCATTTGCCTAGAGAAAAAAAAATAGAGAGACTTCGGTGTAGCATTGGGGTATATGAAGACAAACCAATTAAGATGTCACTGGGGCTTTGTACCTGGTCTCTAGAAAATGACAGTAACACTGACAGAGAAGTGGAGAGTGAAAGAAGAGGTGTGGGAAGAAGAGGGGATCCTACCCACAACACACTGGATCTGAGGAGCTGCCAGGGTATGAGCAAACACCAGTACTGTGAAGCAAAAAATGAAGATAATCTTTGAAAACTGATTTGACAATATCTGGATAGAGAGGAATAAACTCTGTGGAGGTGGGAACCCAATCTTTGGCAATGAGTGTAGGTTTTCTTCTGCACTGAAAGTTGTGAAGGAGAGGAAGAAAGAAGAAAGGAGGAGGAGGAGGAGGAGGAGGAGGAAGAAGAAGAAGAAATACCTGGTTTGTTTTACTCATTATAGAAAGCTTGTGTAAAACTAGAAAATTAAACACTGAACACTGGATTTGCCTGATTGATATGTATTGCTTAGTCAATCTTGCCACCATTAGATACCTAAGGTGAGTTGAGGGGAATGAGCAGGAAGAAGCTGAATTCCAAAAGGCGGTCAAAGATGAAGGCAGAAAAGTCACTCAGGTTTTACCTGGGCAGCTCATCAGGCTGCTTTCAAGTCTTGGGTTCCAGAAATTCAGGCTGAAGAGAAGCAGGACAGAGCAAGGTAGCAGAAGGTAAAGGTTGTCACCTAGTAAGTTCAGTCACATCGGGGCTTCTTTCTCATTGCTTAGTCAACCTTGCCACCATTAAACACAGCAGGAAGTTCCATCTGGAGGGACAGCAGTTCCTTCCTTCTTAATTTGGTAGAACTTGTTAAACAGGCAAATTGGTGTCATAATGAGTAAGGAGAAAAATCCTCTCTGCTGTGTATGACGCTGCAGCAGATTCAAATGATTTGGCTCTGATAAATCTGAACTATGTCAGCTTGGCTCTCAGGATAAAAGACAGCCCTAGAAAGGCAGGTATCACCTCCTCTCTTATAAATACTGACCAGGGTGAGGACAAAGGCTTCTAATCTATCTCATTCCATGATGCATCTTGTTAAGAATGCTGTTGTTAGAAGGATTAGGGAGATGGTTCAGTGGAAAAGAGGAAGCCTCAGTGTTCAAATCCCTAGTACCCGTGTAAAAGAAAACAAAAGCAAAAATCTTAGCATGGCTGTGCATGCCTGTAACCTCAGTACTGGGGGGCAGAAATAGGCAGATCCTGGGAGTGCTTGATAGCCAGCTGGCGTAGGTGAAATGGTAAGCTTTCAGTTCTCAAGGCAGAAAGGAGAAAGCAATAGTAGAAAGTGGACATCTTGCTCTGACCTCCACATTCATGCATGGACCCAAACACCTGACTGCTCATGTGTGTTCCACGGGTACATCACAGCACTCACACACCACAGACAGATAGCCTGTTAGTTTTATTGTCCATGATGTGTTGACAATAAAACTGTTGGATCTGCTTATTTGCTTCCAACCCCCCAACCATTCTTTTTCCTGCCAGTTTGAAGTTAATAAGAGAGTTAAATAGTAGTGTTATAAGTCCTTGAAGCCATCATCACATGTAATCAGGACTACACACAAGAGACAGTTCACCCTGGTCTCAACAAAAAGAGTTGTTTAGACTTCATGCTGGAGATGGTGTTGGTTAAGCTGAGAACATAGAAAAATATCTAAGTTAAAGAAAAACAGCACCAAGGGTGAAGACAGAGAGATAAACACGTGTTCTACAGCAAATTTTAAATGAAGGGATCTCAAGGAAGTCAAAGGAGGTGAAGATTATACACAGCTGGTCAGGGGTCAAATGAGGCTAACTCTTATATGGTCTCTAAAGCAACTGGAGCTTTATCCTAGAGGCGGGATGAAGCATGGCATTTTAACATTTATATTTATTTATTTATTTATTTTTATTTATTTATAGAATTTCCCACATGGATACAAAGGATTTTGATTGTACCTAGCCACCATTCCCCTCACCTATATTTCCTATGGGCCTTATCCTCGATCTATTCCCAGTATAACATCATGTCACATTTGTTAAAAAATAACCCACTGAGTCCAGTTAATGTTGTTCATAGGAGCACAGGTATGGGGCCATCCACTGGAGCATGAGCAACCTACCATCAGCTATAATCTCAAAGGAAAATGACTTTTCCTCCCACAGCAGATATCATCTGTCAATAGCTCCTCAGCTAGAGGTGGGGCCTTAAGAGCCCCTCCTGCATCTATGCTAGGTTCTGACTGGCTTGAGCGTGTGTAGGTGACCACAGGTGCTCTGAGCTTGCATGGCCAGGATCATGGCATCTTCAAAACTGTTAGATCTCTCAGCTCTTTTTGAACACATAGAATATGCCTTAAGAAACCAGAGCACTTCCTTCCTTCCTTCCTTAGGCAGCCCCTTAGGA